>JAHPZR010038156.1:0-10825 GCA_019787425.1 Platygyra sinensis | reverse complement strand
ACCGAAAATGAAACTGATGAAGGTGAACGGTGGGACGTGAAGGAACGAATTGTTGGTTTGGAGGAAGAAATCTCAATTTACAAGGACAAAATTGAAGAACTAGAAGCAAAATTATCACAAAAAGAATCCAGTAGTTTAAGCGCAGAGGCGGATAAAAAAACGGCTTTGACGAGTTAGAGAAACTTTTGAAAAGTAAAGATGATGAATTGAGAGACACTGAAAGGAATTATGCTCGGAGAGAAAAAGATTTGATCAAGCAGGAGGAGGTTAAGCGAGACGAAATGGAAATTGAGCTGAACCGGGAAAAACTTCGTCTTGAAGAACTTCAGAATCAGTTCGACGATGTGCAAAACGCTTTGGAATCCGAGCGGAGAACGTTGAAAGGAATGATCAGTGAAGTTGAAGAACTTCGAAGGGAAACTGAACTTATGGTTTACAGAGAGGATGCGGAAAAGCACATCGATGAACTGGAATCAGAGTTGAAAGATAGAGAAGAACAATTGTCTGGCAAGGAATCCTCTCTTACAGTCGCCAATGAACGGATTGCTGCCTTCGAGGAAAAATTGAGACTTTACGAATCGACAGCGAGAGGCCATGATTCCAAGAACAGCGATGATCTTGAAAACAAAATTCGGGTCTTGCAGGATGAACTCGAAGAAATCAGAGAGAAATTAGCTGTAGCTGAGGAGAGACTCGTGGACTACGAAGTTGAGGAAAAGCTTCTTTCTGCCGAATTACAGAAAAGCAGAAAAGAAGACGAAGATTTTAAGGTTGATGAGGTGAAAAGGAAACTCACAGAAGCCGAAGAGCGAATCAGGAAGTACGAAGATTTTGCTAAGGACAAAAACTCAAAACTCATAGCGAGCGAGGAGAAGGTTATAGAACTGGCTGAGGAATTGGCAAGAAGACTAACAGTTGAACAAGAAACGGCAGAGTGGATTGAAGGTGTTGAAAACAACCTTACCTTGAGAGAAAAAGAACTGAATACAACACGAGAAAGTTTAGTTAACAAAGCCAAAGAACTGGATAAAGAAAAATATAGCATTTTAGACGTGATGGAATTGTCCATGAAATATATCAAAGAGTTGGAGCTAGCCATTGGCGAGGAAAAGGAGAATTCTAAAGAACTGGAGAGACAACTGGACGATGAGAGATCGCGAGTGACGCTAATGGTTGAGGAGATGAAGGATGTTCAAAGAGAAGGAGGCGAAAGCCGCGAAACCCTCAGCGAAAGCGTTAAAGTTGAACAAATGGAAGAGCGGTTAGCGTCTTGCGAAAAAAGTCGAGAAATGGAAGCAACTCGAGTGAAACAGCTGCAGACAGAGCTTGAAGATTCAAAGAAGAAATTCGCTGAAGAGTTGAGTATTCAAAGAGATTCTCATGTCCACGAAATGCAAAAGTTAAACGAAGAGACGCTTCAAGTCTCCGGGGCGGCTAGCTCCGAGGCTGACGAACTGAAATTACGATTAACTTCCCGTGTGATAACTCTTCAGTCTGACATCAGCGAGCTCAAGGCCTCTCACCAGCAAGAGATCGAGAAATTAAGGGCTGTTCACAAGAAGGAGTTAGAGAACGCACGGCGGGAAGCCATCTTGGAAAGCAGCGCTCGTGAAATGATCCAAGAAAATGACGAGGAGATGGCCGTCAGAGTACAAGAGCTTGAGACTGAGATGAAAGAAATGACAGAAAGGTAAGCAAATAACGTGTGTGTGTGTACTTATCATTAATAACTGACTGTATAAAATGAATAAAGTATATCTTGCTGTACACGGGACATATCAGCGGGCAGTTTTTAAGGGACTGGCAAACGAGGACACATTGTTACCGACACAAATGTATCTCCGTTTGCCCGCGCGCGCAACATTTGTTGCGGACACAAAAAATGTTTCTGATTTTGTTCAAAAACATTTTGTGTCCGCAACAAATGTTTCCCAGTTTGCGCAGCATGGAAACACAACATTCATTTTGTGTCCCGCACGTTTGCGCGCCCAAGAAACATCATGAGCAACAATGTGTCCTCGTTTGCCAGTACCTTTACTTCTCTTCGTCAGGCACGGTAGGTGCGGCTCAATATGGCGGACTTTGGTCATA
The DNA here is from genome assembly GCA_019787425.1 of Platygyra sinensis. Lineage (NCBI taxonomy): Eukaryota > Metazoa > Cnidaria > Anthozoa > Scleractinia > Merulinidae > Platygyra > Platygyra sinensis. The sequence goes on along the minus strand of JAHPZR010038156.1, from coordinate 8,734 downwards.
TTGAGCTTGAACTATGGTGCCTGAAGATAGTTCATACCACCCTTAACTTCGCAAGGTCGTAGGATTTTTATACTTCGTTAAAGGAACACAATCACTGTATTTTGAGTTACTCGACCATCGACAAAATAAATTACCATTAAACTGAAAGAAACCTGAAAATAATACTTTACAAAGATAGAAAAACACGAATGAGATATTAAAAAAACCATAAAGGAACCAGGATGGTTAAGGATGGAGAAGATTGACACGGATTACAAACAACGAAATTGAAAAATTTAGGCTTAACTTTTCAAACCGTTCAACGGTAACTGTGCTCATTTAAAGCAATATTCATTCCAATGTAGCAGACATCTATCCGTTGGAAGCGACTTTGACCGCTACCCCTTCCCTCCCTCCCCAAGTAGCAATGCGTCTCATGCTATGACGTCATTCTGTTCGATTAGGTATGAGAGTCAGATGGAGCTACTGAAGAAAAGTCATTCTCGAGAGATGGACAAACTAAAGAGAAGCAGTGGGGACGGTGGGGATGGATTGCAAACTGAAGTTGTTCAACTACAGGTGGAGATGGAGAATATGAGTCAGAAATACATGGAGGAGATTGAGAATCTCAAGGTTTGTTTTGTTTACTTAGGCCCTTAATTCTTAGTCCCACTGCTCCCCTCGCAAAACTGGTAGGTTACATGCTGCGACGAGCAGCAAATGGAGTATCACACTGGGCTCCTGGGGTTGTAACATGATATCTCCTCAAAGATTATTGAATTGATCTCTCTAAAAAAGCTCTGCATAAACATCAACTTACTATGAAAACAGAATTGCAGTAGCACTCGTAAGCTTATAATTCTATTTATCATCATTGCTTGATTTCATACCGTGAGGGACTAGGTACCAGTCTGTTAATTATGGGATTAGCAACTATTGATCCCCATAGTCAGAAAGAGCACACCGAGATTCATAAAATCCCCAAGTTTGGTGTTAATCAGGCTAGTTTTGACTGAGATACAGCGATTTAAAAACGAAAAAAAATTACAAAAGAAATGTATGGAAATGCGGACAAATCCGGACAAAAGTCCGGATTTGTCCGCGTTTCCATACATTTCTTTGTAAATTTTTTACGTTTTTAAATGCCTGCAATAGTATAACAGCTGTTATTGTTTTAGCCAATAGGGCTAGGGCTAGGGCGCTATGTTTCTGTTGTTTATTCTATTGGTCTCTCGAAGGGTTTCAAACCATTCATGTGAGAACTTGCGAGAGCTGTTACCTGACCCTAACAGATCCCTGAAATTAGTGTGGGTTAAAATCGAATTGCGAAGCACTGTTAACACTAAAAAGAGAGGTCTTGCTTACATTTCTCATCAGGTTCATCACGGTGAAGAGCTTGAACAACTCAAACGCGACATGGCTATTGTTCTCCAGGCCTCTCTGGGAGCAGTGCCCTCCCCAGCCAAGGGCGACGACTCGAATGTTCAGCAGCTCAAAAATCGAATTCACGAACTGGAGGAAGAAACAGAGGAACTTAGCAGGAAATACAACGAGGAACTCAAGGCTGAACGGGTGAATAACTGTGTTTAACTTGGGTGGAGGGCTGATGCACGACTCGATCCGGAAACATCCGAGGAGTATATTACTTGCCAAAATTCTGGACGATTTTAATTTCGAAATATTTACAGTACATTAACTCTTAATTAGCTCCAAAGCTCTTAGTTTATTTTATGGAGCGGACTCTTGCTGAGAAACTGCTTGAAATAGGTAAGACTTCGTGTTATTTTCTCGTCGATGCTTCTCTAAAACCTTGAGGGTGCAGTAAAACTATCATTTCCACAGATGTTGTTCATGTATAATTCGCGTTTTGTGGCAGTAAATTTACCTAAGTCATGTTTCAGCTACGTGCCCGAAATGTTTGTCCGAGATTTGTCCGAAATGGAATAAAAAAATGTCGTAGAATTAACCTTCCGAAATCTTTTGCATGTGTATGTAGCCACTGCGTGGAGTACCTGCTTATTTATTTATTTCATATTACAGGAGAAACAGCAACGAGAGATCGAGCAAACACGTAACGACATGATGACAGTGATCCAAGCGATTAGATCAGAAAAATATGCCGACGTAGAGAGATCAGCCTCGCCTAGGAATCCAGAAGAACTGCCTCAAGACCTGGCCACCATGCGCGCAGAGTACGAGACGAAGATCGCTAAATTAAAAGAAGAACATCAAGAAGCTCTACGGGAGGCCAAGAGATCATGGACGGTGCCTCTTGTTACTGTAGAAGGAGAAGCCCAGGTAAAACGAATCAACGTTGGTTGAGTAAAAGAAATCAGTGGAACCTCGATTTAACGAAGTCGCTGGGGACCGGCCAAATTAGTTCGTTATATGGAGGGTTCGTTATATTGAAAACCTCGATATAACGAATTTGAAGGGAAATGACCAAAATGTTCGTTATATCGAGGTCGTAGTTAATGTTGATTTGTAACACAGGTGACTTCTGTGGAAATACTAAAGTGCCAATCTATGACAAATAATACGCCGTTGACTGAAAGGCTGCTGTCTCTTTACCATATGGATTAAAGGATTTGCTGACTGTTGATCTGTTCAGCGTTTATCTTCTGTCGCGTGTTGACATTGTAATTCGTTATATCGAGGTATATTTTACGTTTGGGCTTCCGGATTATGTTCGCTATATCGAGGAATTCGTTATATCGAGATTCTTTTCCATACATTTTTCTGTAATTTTGGCCGGGACGTAGAGTATCGTTCGTTATATCGAGGACTTCGTTAAAAAGAGGTTCGTTAAATCGAGGTTCCACTGTAGCTGATTGAGTGACTTACTGACTGACTCGCTAACTGACTGTCTGATTGCCTAATTGACTCACTGACTTCCTGACTCATTGACTCACTGACTGACTGATTGGCGCACTGACTGATTCACTCACCGACTCGCTGTAAGAGACAGTTCACTTTACTGTGTTTTGTTTAACAGAGTAATTCCCAGCTTCAAAAGCGTGTCGTTCAGCTAGAGTCGGAGTTGGCGTCGTGTCGGGAAGAGTTCCAAAAGCAGTTGTTACAGAAAGAAGTTAAGCATGACGAGGAAGTCAATCTTCTCAAGGCTGACATGTTGGTCGCCATTCAAGTGGCAAGGAGTGGCAACACCTCACCAAATGGTGGCAGTCAGCCTGACTCGCAGACAGTCGCTAATACCATCACCCGTGCAGGAATGAAGCTCTCTCATTAGAGGTGTGTATATTCTTATCCTCGAGATGTGTCCAGAGGAGCTGCTAGGGCTTCTTGTTCAAACTTGGGTAATTCGTGTTTTATAGATGCAAATTTATTTAAGCGATATTTGAGTGAAGTGTCCAGAATTTTTGTTCGAAATTTGTCCGAAATGAAAAAAAAGTGTCTGAAAATGTACTCCACCGAGTTCAACAGTTGGGAGACTGAGAACTAGATGATCAAAACCATAAGTTTTAGCCGGTAGAGTAAGGTTATTTTTGTCATCACCTACGCATGCCTAGTGAACGTTTGAAAAAAGGATCAAAGCAAACCGGGGCGTCGCTTGTGGAGGCATTATAATTTCATAAACTCTCCTGGAATCCTCACAAAGAGCTTTTAAGTTGAAATTTTACAACGGTGCTTTTCTTTGCTATTTAATCTGTGTGATAAGATAATCGACAGAAGGCGACAGCAACCTAGTCGAGCCAAGAATGAAACAGAAGTGATAGCGATCTCTCGGGATGGCTGATCGTCCGTGCAGGAACTTTCAGCCAAATGTATTTAACAAGAGCAAGTGTCAAAATTGTTTTCAAGCTAAAAGAAGCACACGGCTCCTCTGGATCCAGCCAAGATGCGTCATTTCAAAGTGTTACACGAAAACAGTCAGCTCAGAAGGTAGCATTAATCAGTCGGTGCTTTATGCAACTTGGAAACTAAACTCTAATATATTTGCCGTTTCCTTGAGCAACATAAGTTCTTAGTTTGCTTACATGGTTCTTGCTATGCAGTCAGTTTCTGATGGCAAATATACTACCCCTGTTTACTGCTGTTAATCGTTAGGTGTATTCAAGACTGCGGACTGTGGTCAAATCAGGGGTTCTGTGCATAACAACTCACGAATCGGTCGATAAAGGGAAAGTTCTTCCTTCGGTGAGTCCTTGCTCCGTTTGTGAATTTGTTGATATTTTTTTGTTTTTTTAGTATAATGGAAAGAATCAGAAAAGGAAGTGATCTGCCGAAAAAAAAGTGGGGGTCACCGAGCATCAAACAAAAATATTCGCACATAAAGTTAACGCAAAGGTCATCAGCTCTATATTTTGTTGAGTTTTCGACTCGAAATGACGTGGCACGCGCGTAACCAATGAATAGCGTGCGCACTAGAGATGCGCAGTAGCAATGGGCACGAACGTCCTTAAGTTGGGGCGAAACGACTCTTAGTTGGGGCGAAACGACTTTAAGTTGGGGCGAAACGACTTTGAGTTGAGGCGAAAAGGACCTGGAGCGAAACGACCGTAATGAGCCCACCGCGCTTCCTCACACACAAAAGATAAGATAAGAATAATACACACCTCTAATGAGAGCTTCATTCCTGCACGGGTGATGGTATTAGCGACTGTCTGCGAGTCAGGCTGACTGCCACCATTTGGTGAGGTGTTGCCACTCCTTGCCACTTGAATGGCGACCAACATGTCAGCCTTGAGAAGATTGACTTCCTCGTCATGCTTAACTTCTTTCTGTAACAACTGCTTTTGGAACTCTTCCCGACACGACGCCAACTCCGACTCTAGCTGAACGACACGCTTTTGAAGCTGGGAATTACTCTGTTAAACAAAACACAGTAAAGTGAACTGTCTCTTACAGCGAGTCGGTGAGTGAATCAGTCAGTGCGCCAATCAGTCAGTCAGTGAGTCAATGAGTCAGGAAGTCAGTGAGTCAATTAGGCAATCAGACAGTCAGTTAGCGAGTCAGTCAGTAAGTCACTCAATCAGCTACAGTGGAACCTCGATTTTAACGAACCTCTTTTTAACGAAGTCCTCGATATAACGAACGATACTCTACGTCCCGGCCAAAATTACAGAAAAATGTATGGAAAAGAATCTCGATATAACGAATTCCTCGATATAGCGAACATAATCCGGAAGCCCAAACGTAAATATACCTCGATATAACGAATTACAATGTCAACACGCGACAGAAGATAAACGCTGAACAGATCAACAGTCAGCAAATCCTTTAATCCATATGGTAAAGAGACAGCAGCCTTTCAGTCAACGGCGTATTATTTGTCATAGATTGGCACTTTAGTATTTCCACAGAAGTCACCTGTGTTACAAATCAACATTAACTACGACCTCGATATAACGAACATTTTGGTCATTTCCCTTCAAATTCGTTATATCGAGGTTTTCAATATAACGAACCCTCCATATAACGAACTAATTTGGCCGGTCCCCAGCGACTTCGTTAAATCGAGGTTCCACTGATTTCTTTTACTCAACCAACGTTGATTCGTTTTACCTGGGCTTCTCCTTCTACAGTAACAAGAGGCACCGTCCATGATCTCTTGGCCTCCCGTAGAGCTTCTTGATGTTCTTCTTTTAATTTAGCGATCTTCGTCTCGTACTCTGCGCGCATGGTGGCCAGGTCTTGAGGCAGTTCTTCTGGATTCCTAGGCGAGGCTGATCTCTCTACGTCGGCATATTTTTCTGATCTAATCGCTTGGATCACTGTCATCATGTCGTTACGTGTTTGCTCGATCTCTCGTTGCTGTTTCTCCTGTAATATGAAATAAATAAATAAGCAGGTACTCCACGCAGTGGCTACATACACATGCAAAAGATTTCGGAAGGTTAATTCTACGACATTTTTTTATTCCATTTCGGACAAATCTCGGACAAACATTTCGGGCACGTAGCTGAAACATGACTTAGGTAAATTTACTGCCACAAAACGCGAATTATACATGAACAACATCTGTGGAAATGATAGTTTTACTGCACCCTCAAGGTTTTAGAGAAGCATCGACGAGAAAATAACACGAAGTCTTACCTATTTCAAGCAGTTTCTCAGCAAGAGTCCGCTCCATAAAATAAACTAAGAGCTTTGGAGCTAATTAAGAGTTAATGTACTGTAAATATTTCGAAATTAAAATCGTCCAGAATTTTGGCAAGTAATATACTCCTCGGATGTTTCCGGATCGAGTCGTGCATCAGCCCTCCACCCAAGTTAAACACAGTTATTCACCCGTTCAGCCTTGAGTTCCTCGTTGTATTTCCTGCTAAGTTCCTCTGTTTCTTCCTCCAGTTCGTGAATTCGATTTTTGAGCTGCTGAACATTCGAGTCGTCGCCCTTGGCTGGGGAGGGCACTGCTCCCAGAGAGGCCTGGAGAACAATAGCCATGTCGCGTTTGAGTTGTTCAAGCTCTTCACCGTGATGAACCTGATGAGAAATGTAAGCAAGACCTCTCTTTTTAGTGTTAACAGTGCTTCGCAATTCGATTTTAACCCACACTAATTTCAGGGATCTGTTAGGGTCAGGTAACAGCTCTCGCAAGTTCTCACATGAATGGTTTTGAAACCCTTCGAGAGACCAATAGAATAAACAACAGAAACATAGCGCCCTAGCCCTAGCCCTATTGGCTAAAACAATAACAGCTGTTATACTATTGCAGGCATTTAAAAACGTAAAAAATTTACAAAGAAATGTATGGAAACGCGGACAAATCCGGACTTTTGTCCGGATTTGTCCGCATTTCCATACATTTCTTTTGTAATTTTTTTTCGTTTTTAAATCGCTGTATCTCAGTCAAAACTAGCCTGATTAACACCAAACTTGGGGATTTTATGAATCTCGGTGTGCTCTTTCTGACTATGGGGATCAATAGTTGCTAATCCCATAATTAACAGACTGGTACCTAGTCCCTCACGGTATGAAATCAAGCAATGATGATAAATAGAATTATAAGCTTACGAGTGCTACTGCAATTCTGTTTTCATAGTAAGTTGATGTTTATGCAGAGCTTTTTTAGAGAGATCAATTCAATAAATCTTTGAGGAGATATCATGTTACAACCCCAGGAGCCCAGTGTGATACTCCATTTGCTGCTCGTCGCAGCATGTAACCTACCAGTTTTGCGAGGGGAGCAGTGGGACTAAGAATTAAGGGCCTAAGTAAACAAAACAAACCTTGAGATTCTCAATCTCCTCCATGTATTTCTGACTCATATTCTCCATCTCCACCTGTAGTTGAACAACTTCAGTTTGCAATCCATCCCCACCGTCCCCACTGCTTCTCTTTAGTTTGTCCATCTCTCGAGAATGACTTTTCTTCAGTAGCTCCATCTGACTCTCATACCTAATCGAACAGAATGACGTCATAGCATGAGACGCATTGCTACTTGGGGAGGGAGGGAAGGGGTAGCGGTCAAAGTCGCTTCCAACGGATAGATGTCTGCTACATTGGAATGAATATTGCTTTAAATGAGCACAGTTACCGTTGAACGGTTTGAAAAGTTAAGCCTAAATTTTTCAATTTCGTTGTTTGTAATCCGTGTCAATCTTCTCCATCCTTAACCATCCTGGTTCCTTTATGGTTTTTTAATATCTCATTCGTGTTTTTCTATCTTTGTAAAGTATTATTTTCAGGTTTCTTTCAGTTTAATGGTAATTTATTTTGTCGATGGTCGAGTAACTCAAATACAGTGATTGTGTTCCTTTAACGAAGTATAAAAATCCTACGACCTTGCGAAGTTAAGGGTGGTATGAACTATCTTCAGGCACCATAGTTCAAGCTCAATATGACCAAAGTCCGCCATATTGAGCCGCACCTACCGTGCCTGACGAAGAGAAGTAAAGGTACTGGCAAACGAGGACACATTGTTGCTCATGATGTTTCTTGGGCGCGCAAACGTGCGGGACACAAATGAATGTTGTGTTTCCATGCTGCGCAAACTGGGAAACATTTGTTGCGGACACAAAATGTTTTTGAACAAAATCAGAAACATTTTTTGTGTCCGCAACAAATGTTGCGCGCGCGCGGGCAAACGGAGATACATTTGTGTCGGTAACAATGTGTCCTCGTTTGCCAGTCCCTTAAAAACTGCCCGCTGATATGTCCCGTGTACAGCAAGATATACTTTATTCATTTTATACAGTCAGTTATTAATGACAAGTACACACACACACGTTATTTGCTTACCTTTCTGTCATTTCTTTCATCTCAGTCTCAAGCTCTTGTACTCTGACGGCCATCTCCTCGTCATTTTCTTGGATCATTTCACGAGCGCTGCTTTCCAAGATGGCTTCCCGCCGTGCGTTCTCTAACTCCTTCTTGTGAACAGCCCTTAATTTCTCGATCTCTTGCTGGTGAGAGGCCTTGAGCTCGCTGATGTCAGACTGAAGAGTTATCACACGGGAAGTTAATCGTAATTTCAGTTCGTCAGCCTCGGAGCTAGCCGCCCCGGAGACTTGAAGCGTCTCTTCGTTTAACTTTTGCATTTCGTGGACATGAGAATCTCTTTGAATACTCAACTCTTCAGCGAATTTCTTCTTTGAATCTTCAAGCTCTGTCTGCAGCTGTTTCACTCGAGTTGCTTCCATTTCTCGACTTTTTTCGCAAGACGCTAACCGCTCTTCCATTTGTTCAACTTTAACGCTTTCGCTGAGGTTTCGCGGCTTTCGCCTCCTTCTCTTTGAACATCCTTCATCTCCTCAACCATTAGCGTCACTCGCGATCTCTCATCGTCCAGTTG
>JAHPZR010038155.1:0-10290 GCA_019787425.1 Platygyra sinensis | reverse complement strand
GTCCACGAAATGCAAAAGTTAAACGAAGAGACGCTTCAAGTCTCCGGGGCGGCTAGTTCCGAGGCTGACGAACTGAAATTACGGTTAACTTCCCGTGTGATAACTCTTCAGTCTGACATCAGCGAGCTCAAGGCCTCTCACCAGCAAGAGATCGAGAAATTAAGGGCTGTTCACAAGAAGGAGTTAGAGAACGCGCGACGGGAAGCCATCTTGGAAAGCAGCGCTCGTGAAATGATCCAAGAAAATGACGAGGAGATGGCCGTCAGAGTACAAGAGCTTGAGACTGAGATGAAAGAAATGACAGAAAGGTAAGCAAATAACGTGTGTGTGTGTACTTATCATTAATAACTGACTGTATAAAATGAATAAAGTATATCTTGCTGTACACGGGACATATCAGCGGGCAGTTTTAAGGGACTGGCAAACGAGGACACATTGTTTCGGACACACTGTTGCCGACACAAGTGTATCTCCGTTTGCCCGCGCGCGCAACATTTGTTGCGGACACAAAAAATGTTTCTGATTTTGTTCAAAAACATTTTGTGTCCGCAACAAATGTTTCCCAGTTTGCGCAGCATGGAAACACAACATTCATTTGTGTCCCGCGCGTTTGCGCGCCCAAGAAACATCATGAGCAACAATGTGTCCTCATTTGCCAGTACCTTTACTTCTCTTCGTCAGGCACGGTAGGTGCGGTTCAATATGGCGGACTTTGGTCATATTGAGCTTGAACTATGGTGCCTGAAGATAGTTCATACCACCCTTAACTTCGCAAGGTCGTGGGATTTTTATACTTCGTTAAAGGAACACAATCACGGTATTTTGAGTTACTCGACCATCGACAAAATAAATTACCATTAAACTGAAAGAAACCTGAAAATAATACTTTACAAAGATAGAAAAACACGAATGAGATATTAAAAAACCATAAAGGAACCAAGATGGTTAAGGATGGAGAAGATTGACACGGATTACAAACAACGAAATTGAAAAATTTAGGCTAAACTTTTCAAACCGTTCAACGGTAACTGTGCTCATTTAAAGCAATATTCATTCCAATGTAGCAGACATCTATCCGTTGGAAGCGACTTTGACCGCTACCCCTTCCCTCCCTCCCCAAGTAGCAATGCGTCTCATGCTATGACGTCATTTTGTTCGATTAGGTATGAGAGTCAGATGGAGCTACTGAAGAAAAGTCATTCTCGAGAGATGGACAAACTAAAGAGAAGCAGTGGGGACGGTGGGGATGGATTGCAAACTGAAGTTGTTCAACTACAGGTGGAGATGGAGAATATGAGTCAGAAATACATGGAGGAGATTGAGAATCTCAAGGTTTGTTTCGTTTACTTAGGCCCTTAATTCTTAGTCCCACTGCTCCCCTCGCAAAACTGGTAGGTTACATGCTGCGATGACCAACAAATGGAGTACCACACTGGGGCTCCTGGGGTTGTAACATGATATCTCCTCAAAGATGAATCGATCTCTCATAAACATCAACTTTCTATGAAAAGAACAGAATTGCAGTAGCACTCGTAAGCTTATAATTTTATTTATCATCATAGTTTAATAGCTGTTATTGTTTTAGGGCTAGGGCGCTATGTTTCTTTTGTTTATTCTATTGGTCTCTCGAAGGGTTTCAAACCATTCATGTGAGACCTTACGAGAGCTGTTACCTGACCCTAACAGATCCCTGAAATTAGTGTGGGTTAAAATCGAATTGCGAAGCACTGTTAACACTAAAAGAGAGGTCTTGCTTACATTTCTCATCAGGTTCATCACGGTGAAGAGCTTGAACAGCTCAAACGCGACATGGCTATTGTTCTCCAGGCCTCTTTAGGAGCAGCGCCCTCCCCAGCCAAGGGCGATGACTCGAATGTTCAGCAGCTCAAGAATCGAATTCACGAACTGGAAGAAGAAACAGAGGAACTTAGCAGGAAATACAACGAGGAACTCAAGGCTGAACGGGTGAATAACTGTGTTTGTAACTTGGGTGGAGGGCTGATGCACGACTCGATCCGGAAACACCCGAGGAGCATATTACTTGCCAAAATTTTGGACGATTTTAATTTCGAAATATTTATAGTACATTAACTCTTAATTAGCTCCAAAGCTCTTAGTTTATTTTATGGAGCGACTCTTGTTGAAAAACTGCTTGAAATAGGTAAGACTTCGTGTTATTTTCTCGTCGATGCTTCTCTAAAACCTTGAGGGTGCAGTAAAACTATCATATCCACAGATGTTGTTCCTGTATAATTCGCGTTTAGCAGCAGTAAATTTACCTAAGTTATGTTTCAGCTGAGTGCCCGAAATGTTTGTCCGAGATTTGTTCGAGATGGGATAAAAAAAATGTCGTAGAATTAACCTTCCGAAATCTTTTGCATGTGTATGTAGCCACTGCGAGGAGTACTCGCTTATTTATTTATTTCATATCACAGGAGAAACAGCAACGAGAGATCGAGCAAACACGTAACGACATGATGACAGTGATCCAAGCGATTAGATCAGAAAAATATGCCGACGTGGAAAGATCAGCCTCGCCTAGGAATCCAGAAGAACTGCCGCAAGACCTGGCCACCATGCGCGCAGAGTACGAGACGAAGATCGCTAAATTAAAAGAAGAACATCAAGAAGCTCTACGGGAGGTCAAGAGGTCGAGGACAGTGCCTCTTGTTACTGTAGAAGGAGAAGCCCAGGTAAAGTGAATCAACTTTGGTTGAGTAAAAGAAATTAACTGATTGAGTGACTCACTGACTGACTCGCTAACTGACTGTCTGATTGCCTAATTGACTAACTGACTTTCTGACTCATTGACTGACTGACTGACTGACTGATTGACGCACTGACTGGTTCACTGACTACTCACCGACTCACTCTAAGAGACAGTTCACTTTTAATTACTGTGTTTTGTTTAACAGAGTGATTCCCAACTTCAAAAGCGTGTCGTTCAGCTAGAGTCGGAGTTGGCGTCGTGTCGGGAAGAGTTCCAAAAGCAGTTGTTACAGAAGGAAGTTAAGCATGACGAGGAAGTCAATCTTCTCAAGGCTGACATGTTGGTCGCCATTCAAGTGGCAAGGAGTGGGAACACCTCACCAAATGGTGGGAGTCAGCCTGACTCGCAGACAGTCGCTAATACCATCACCCGTGCAGGAATGAAGCTCTCATTAGAGGTGTGTGATTCTTTTTGTGTGGGAGGAAGCGCGGTGGGCTCATGGTGAGTGCGCTCGCGACTGGATGGAGTAGTTCGCCTTTGAGTCTTTTCCAGGGACGTTATGTTCTAACCTTGGACAGGACACTTGACTCTCACAGTGCTTCTCTCAACCCAGGTGTATTAATTAGTTAATGCTGGGGGTAACTCTACGATTGACATCCAGAAGAATTACCTTCTTTACACTAGTCTTCGGTGTGATCCCATGTCGTTTTTTAATTTGGGACTGAAGTATTTATCATTTTCCATGTTGTAGTGGTGAAACGATTTCACTTCTTCACGCCTTCCTTCACTTCCCGTTAGACGGCATTTGGAAACCCGGGGGAACTCCCATATGAAAAGGCAAGGGATGCTCGCCAGAAAATTTGATGTTGACTCCTAAAGGAGACTGATGTGTACTTGCTTGAGCTTCATTAGATTTCTAAAAGATACCATTAAAAGCGAAATAAGTTCGATTACTAGCCACTGTTCAAAAAAGGATCCCGCGCGCACTTGTGAACACGCCTCGCGTACTCGAGAGATCGGCGGAAATCAAGCCTGAAAACAGAACTTAAATAAGAACGTTTCTTTTATTATTCTTCGAGTGCACCCTCAAAGATATTTTGACGTTTCGTCATCAACATCCTAAGTGAGACCAGAATCCTTGATTTGTACCCGAGAGACGAGTATCCCCGACCTTTTTAAATTAAAACTTCTTCGTTTTATTGCAGGAAGCGATGACAAAAATTGACGATCTCGAAAAGGAAATTGAAGCAAACAAGAAGGAGGCCAAAAAGGAAAAAACAGACTTGGAGAAAAGTTTAAAAAAATCCGAAGCTGCCACCATGTTTGGACTGAGGAGAACGGAAGAGATGAGCATAAAGATTTACCAGATGCAGAAAGAAATGGAAGCCATCGACAGAAAATACCAAAAGGAAATCAAAATGTACAAAGACGCTTTTGAACGAGAGAAAGAAGAAAAGTGCAAGATGGGTGACTGGGAAACACTCTCCTCAGAGAACGATAGTCTGAGACTTGAAATCGAAGAGCTTGATTTGAAAATCGAAGAAATAGAGGCCGCGCATGCTGCCGAAGTCAATATGTACAAACAAAAGCTGGGCGAGGAGAAGATGCAGAACGTCGAGGACTTGAGATTGAAAATCAAAAGTTTAGAGGATGTTATCGAAGAACAAAAGTTAGAGCACGAAAAGGAGCTTGAAGATTTAAAGCAGGAACGAGATGCTTCGGTGCAGGAATTAAAACGAAGACACGAGAAAGAACTTGAAAGCGTCAGAAGCGAGCAACGTGTGTTGAACGGGGCGAGTGGAAATACTCTGGTTACGTCTTTAGATTTAAAACAAAAAGAGCAGAAGATTAAAGATCTTGAGCTTAAAGTCGAAGAACAAGAAACTCTGCTTGAGGTCAAGAGGCGGAGACACAAAGAGGAAATTAAAAATCTGCGTCAAAGACTGGACGATGAAATTCAGAAACACAGCGAAGATGTTCGCTCGCATCGCACAAAGGTTCGACAGCTGGAACGACGCAAGTCCGAGCACTCGATCTCGTTCGGATTCGTGGACGACGATTATAAACGAATGTACGACGAGCAACGATCGGAAAATATCAAGCTCAAGTTCACTGTTGAAAAGCAGAAGAAAGAGCTAGAGGAGGTGCGTAGTGTGGTGGCGAAAGAAGAGGAGAAAGCATCACCAGCAGCAGCAGCGGCAGCAGCAGAGGTGACGGAGAGAAGGAGGCCACACGGTAAGAGGGTATCTTTTTAACTCTTTTCTGATATCGTTTGCTAGCTGTGCTTTATCGTAATATTCTAGTCTGTCCTGAGAAGTTTACTTTTTTGGCTACGATTAAATTTTTCGTGCGTGCGAGGTCATCCAAAGTCCTTCTTGAAATACGTTTGCTTGTGATCTCGACGAACTCAATTCAAAATAGAGGGCCTGTGGACAGACTAAAATTCAGAAAATAACTTGCCCTGTCTACCCTTTCGTCCGACCGTTTCGTGGTCGAAATAAGGACCTCTCCGAACATACTGGACCCCCCTCCCCCCAATAAAAGAATTACGGTGGTTACCAACTCGAAGAAGGCGACGTTGTTTTGAGTTCGCTCGTCGTCGGAGTGAGGGTTTGCGCTTGAATCGTCAGCTTTGTAAATATAGAAACTAAGCGGTCTGTTGTCCCTCCTCAAAGTTGCGTCGCCCACGGAAGGTACATATGATGATTGCTGCTTTCTTCAGATGAATTCCTCATTCGTGTTGCGTCTGAATCCTTTTCAATCTTCGTTCAACGTTTGCTTTATGAACGCTTCCGTAGGTTCTTTCAGAACTATTATTTAGTCAAGGGGGTAAGTTTCTAAAGAAACTATGGTGCTGCGTCGGTGGGAGTATTACAGGATAATTTGGTTTTATCAACTGAGTTGATAATGTGAATTGGCCACCGTAAAGAGATTCGCTCGAAACGTCAGCTTTCGAATCTCTTTACGGTGGCCAATTCACATTATCAACTCAGTTGATAAAACCAAATTATCCTATTATTTAGTCACGCTACCCTCAACAACCAAGCAGCGTGACTGTTGTTATTTTTCTGCAGAGTCACGCCTCGGAACTAGCCGCCCCGGAGACTTGAAGCGTCTCTTCGTTTAACTTTTGCATTTCGTGGACATGAGAATCTCTTTGAATACTCAACTCTTCAGCGAATTTCTTCTTTGAATCTTCAAGCTCTGTCTGCAGCTGTTTCACTCGAGTTGCTTCCATTTCTCGACTTTTTTCGCAAGACGCTAACCGCACTTCCATTTGTTCAACTTTAACGCTTTCGCTGAGGGTTTCGCGGCTTTCACCTCCTTCTCTTTGAACATCCTTCATCTCCTCAACCATTAGCGTCACTCGCGATCTCTCATCGTCCAGTTGTCTCTCCAGCTCTTTAGAATTCTCCTTTTCCTCGCCAATGGTTAGCTCCAACTCTTTGATATATTTCATGGACAATTCCATCACGTCTAAAATGCTATATTTTTCTTTATCCAGTTCTTTGGCTTTGTGAACTAAACTCTCTCGTGTTGTATTCAGTTCTTTTTCTCTCAAGGTAAGGTTGTTTTCAACACCTTCAATCCACTCTGCCGTTTCTTGTTCAACTGTTAGTCTTCTTGCCAATTCCTCAGCCAGTTCTATAACCTTCTCCTCGCTCGCTATGAGTTTTGAGTTTTTGTCCTTAGCAAAATCTTCGTACTTCCTGATTCGCTCTTCGGCTTCCGTGAGTTTCCTTTTCACCTCATCAACCTTAAAATCTTCGTCTTCTTTTCTGCTTTTCTGTAATTCGGCAGAAAGAAGCTTTTCCTCAACTTCGTAGTCCACGAGTCTCTCCTCAGCTACAGCTAATTTCTCTCTGATTTCTTCGAGTTCATCCTGCAAGACCCGAATTTTGTTATCAAGATCATCGCTGTTCTTGGAATCATGGCCTCTCGCTGTCGATTCGTAAAGTCTCAATTTTTTCCTCGAAGGCAGCAATCCGTTCATTGGCGACTGCAAGAGAGGATTCCTTGTCAGACAATTGTTCTTCTCTATCTTTCAACTCTGATTCCAGTTCATCGATGTGCTTTTCCGCATCCTCTCTGTAAACCATAAGTTCAGTTTCCCTTCGAAGTTCTTCAACTTCACTGATCATTCCTTTCAACGTTCTCCGCTCGGATTCCAAAGCGTTTTGCACATCGTCGAACTGATTCTGAAGTTCTTCAAGACGAAGTTTTTCTCGGTTTAGCTCAATTTCCATTTCGTCTTGCTTAACCTCCTCCTGCTTGATCAAATCTTTTTCTCTCCGAGCATAATTCCTTTCACTGTCTCTCAATTCATCATCTTTACTTTTCAAAAGTTTCTCTAACTCGTAAAGCCGTTTTTTATCCGCCTCTGCGCTTAAACTACTGGATTCTTTTTGTGATAATTTTGCTTCCAGTTCTTCAATTTTGTCCTTGTAAATTGAGATTTCTTCCTCCAAACCAACAATTCGTTCCTTCACGTCCCACCGTTCACCTTCATCAGTTTCATTTTCGGTTTGAAGAAATATTTCTCGTTCCATACTTTCTGTAAGTTCGCTTTCAACAGTTTGTAGTCTCTCTTCCAATTCTCTGTTTTTCTCGACCACATCGGCATTTCTGTCTTCCAATTTCCTCATTTCCTTGTGCAAATTCTGCAGTTCGATTTCTCTCTTTTTCACGTCGTCCTTAAACCTGTTACGCTGGGTTTTTAAGCTTTCTACATCGTGTTCTTTCTCTTTCAAACAGTCTTTTAAACGATCAATCTCCTTGGTAGCCGATTTCAAAGCTGCATCATGATCGACACGACCCGATTCACTCTGCTCAGAGTCACTATTCTCCACCGAATCAAGAGCTAATTTCAATTTATCAAGTTCCTTAACATACGACAGACCGTTGCTAGTTCTTTTTTCGTCATCACTAGATTTTGGCTCGGCCTGCGTCACCTCCGCCGCAACAGCTGTCACCCTTACCGCTTCAATATTTTCCGACGCAACGCGTTCTCTCGCTCTGTTTAACAACTCAATGAACCTGATGAGAAATGTAAGCAAGACCTCTCTTTTAGTGTTAACAGTGCTTCGCAATTCGATTTTAACCCACACTAATTTCAGGGATCTGTTAGGGTCAGGTAACAGCTCTCGTAAGGTCTCACATGAATGGTTTGAAACCCTTCGAGAGACCAATAGAATAAACAAAAGAAACATAGCGCCCTAGCCCTAAAACAATAACAGCTATTAAACTATGATGATAAATAAAATTATAAGCTTACGAGTGCTACTGCAATTCTGTTCTTTTCATAGAAAGTTGATGTTTATGAGAGATCGATTCATCTTTGAGGAGATATCATGTTACAACCCCAGGAGCCCCAGTGTGGTACTCCATTTGTTGGTCATCGCAGCATGTAACCTACCAGTTTTGCGAGGGGAGCAGTGGGACTAAGAATTAAGGGCCTAAGTAAACGAAACAAACCTTGAGATTCTCAATCTCCTCCATGTATTTCTGACTCATATTCTCCATCTCCACCTGTAGTTGAACAACTTCAGTTTGCAATCCATCCCCACCGTCCCCACTGCTTCTCTTTAGTTTGTCCATCTCTCGAGAATGACTTTTCTTCAGTAGCTCCATCTGACTCTCATACCTAATCGAACAAAATGACGTCATAGCATGAGACGCATTGCTACTTGGGGAGGGAGGGAAGGGGTAGCGGTCAAAGTCGCTTCCAACGGATAGATGTCTGCTACATTGGAATGAATATTGCTTTAAATGAGCACAGTTACCGTTGAACGGTTTGAAAAGTTTAGCCTAAATTTTTCAATTTCGTTGTTTGTAATCCGTGTCAATCTTCTCCATCCTTAACCATCTTGGTTCCTTTATGGTTTTTTAATATCTCATTCGTGTTTTTCTATCTTTGTAAAGTATTATTTTCAGGTTTCTTTCAGTTTAATGGTAATTTATTTTGTCGATGGTCGAGTAACTCAAAATACCGTGATTGTGTTCCTTTAACGAAGTATAAAAATCCCACGACCTTGCGAAGTTAAGGGTGGTATGAACTATCTTCAGGCACCATAGTTCAAGCTCAATATGACCAAAGTCCGCCATATTGAACCGCACCTACCGTGCCTGACGAAGAGAAGTAAAGGTACTGGCAAATGAGGACACATTGTTGCTCATGATGTTTCTTGGGCGCGCAAACGCGCGGGACACAAAATGAATGTTGTGTTTCCATGCTGCGCAAACTGGGAAACATTTGTTGCGGACACAAAATGTTTTTGAACAAAATCAGAAACATTTTTTGTGTCCGCAACAAATGTTGCGCGCGCGGGCAAACGGAGATACACTTGTGTCGGCAACAGTGTGTCCGAAACAATGTGTCCTCGTTTGCCAGTCCCTTAAAACTGCCCGCTGATATGTCCCGTGTACAGCAAGATATACTTTATTCATTTTATACAGTCAGTTATTAATGATAAGTACACACACACACGTTATTTGCTTACCTTTCTGTCATTTCTTTCATCTCAGTCTCAAGCTCTTGTACTCTGACGGCCATCTCCTCGTCATTTTCTTGGATCATTTCACGAGCGCTGCTTTCCAAGATGGCTTCCCGTCGCGCGTTCTCTAACTCCTTCTTGTGAACAGCCCTTAATTTCTCGATCTCTTGCTGGTGAGAGGCCTTGAGCTCGCTGATGTCAGACTGAAGAGTTATCACACGGGAAGTTAACCGTAATTTCAGTTCGTCAGCCTCGGAACTAGCCGCCCCGGAGACTTGAAGCGTCTCTTCGTTTAACTTTTGCATTTCGTGGACATGAGAATCTCTTTGAATACTCAACTCTTCAGCGAATTTCTTCTTTGAATCTTCAAGCTCTGTCTGCAGCTGTTTCACTCGAGTTGCTTCCATTTCTCGACTTTTTTCGCAAGACGCTAACCGCACTTCCATTTGTTCAACTTTAACGCTTTCGCTGAGGGTTTCGCGGCTTTCACCTCCTTCTCTTTGAACATCCTTCATCTCCTCAACCATTAGCGTCACTCGCGATCTCTCATCGTCCAGTTGTCTCTCCAGCTCTTTAGAATTCTCCTTTTCCTCGCCAATGGTTAGCTCCAACTCTTTGATATATTTCATGGACAATTCCATCACGTCTAAAATGCTATATTTTTCTTTATCCAGTTCTTTGGCTTTGTGAACTAAACTCTCTCGTGTTGTATTCAGTTCTTTTTCTCTCAAGGTAAGGTTGTTTTCAACACCTTCAATCCACTCTGCCGTTTCTTGTTCAACTGTTAGTCTTCTTGCCAATTCCTCAGCCAGTTCTATAACCTTCTCCTCGCTCGCTATGAGTTTTGAGTTTTTGTCCTTAGCAAAATCTTCGTACTTCCTGATTCGCTCTTCGGCTTCCGTGAGTTTCCTTTTCACCTCATCAACCTTAAAATCTTCGTCTTCTTTTCTGCTTTTCTGTAATTCGGCAGAAAGAAGCTTTTCCTCAACTTCGTAGTCCACGAGTCTCTCCTCAGCTACAGCTAATTTCTCTCTGATTTCTTCGAGTTCATCCTGCAAGACCCGAATTTTGTTATCAAGATCATCG
>JAHPZR010038154.1:10000-16922 GCA_019787425.1 Platygyra sinensis | reverse complement strand
TCCTGTATTGCCTTATTGGCTTTTTTGTGCATATCTTGGGTTGGCATTGTTGTTATACCCCTGCAATAAAAAACTTCTGAGAGAGAAGAGTGTGCGTCGTGCTTTAGAAAAGTAGGAGGGTTATTCCGGCCACCTTTGCTTGCTCTTCGCAAAATGTGTATTCCCTCCACGGTCTTGAAACCAGCACCCCCCTCCCCGTAAGAAACCAACAAGAGAGACGGCAAATAATCCAAAAAAACTTTTTCTTTACTCTCCGGAATTGGATCTTGGTGCACATTGAGTCCCGGTTTCAGGGCGCGGCTCCTCTCGGCAAAAGACAGCTGCTGCAGTTGGAAGGAAACAAAAATGGAACAGTAAATCTCCCTCAAATCATGAAGTTTCACATAGCCCGGGGTGGGGGGTACTCTGGAATTCAAGTGACAATTAAGGACTAAGGGAGAACCAAAAACAAATGAAAAAAAAAAAACAAACTATTGAAGCTAAGAAGAGAGACCAGTATACTCATCAGTCTCTTTTCTTAGCATTACTAGCTAGATTTTTCCTTCTTAAAAATGTCAAAGTAGTTGCGCGATAACAACTGTTTATTTCTCTGCACATTGTCACGCAGTTTTTGTAAGCTCCTATTGTATTATTTCAAACCAAAACACCATGTAATTTATACCCCTCCACTCATACCCGGTCTCTTTCTATATATATCAACGTTATGTAGTAATTTTGCAGTTGGCTATTTTATCTGATGAGTGCTGCACAAGTTGTGCAGTACTAAACTACATAGTAATAAATATGCCAAGTCAAATCCAAGGTTGATCAGACTGTCTCCAAATATTTTGCTCTAGTATATCTATCCAGCACTCTAGTAACAGTTCTGCAAATCAACTAAGATTATATATATCGGCCTACATGGAAAAGATTTGCGGGGTTGTCACGAAAGTTAACACAACCATGAGGGATAAACAAGAACATAAGTTGAGCGTGCTTTGTGGAACAGAGAGAGTTTACGATCGTGGAGCTATGGCGGATTTAGGAGTTAAAGGAAGTAATGAAGGAACGCCTGAAGTGGGGATGTTGCTGGGACCCACTGCTTTTCCGGGTGATGCGGAGGTAGACGTTTTGACGAATTTGCTGCGGGATACCCAAATGGCATTGGCGCTGCAAATACAACAGGCGTCCAGGCGAATTTCATCGAAGGCGTTGACTAACATTGCAGGCGTTATGAGATCACACGGAGCTACTACTGGAGGACTTAACACAGTCAGTCAACATGTGCTGAATGGAAACGGGTTGGAGCCCAATGCAGGAAGTGGATTTAGAAACAACGATAAGCGTTTTGGAGATTCAGTTCATCGACAGGCAACTTTCTTGGGTGCTCGTGAGTCTACTTGCACTGTTAGAGAAACCACTGTGGGCTTAAAGACAGTCGTGAATCTCTCATGTCGGGATTTGACTGACGGGGAGGTATCTTTATTATCTAAGGGCTTAAACTTTTGCCCCACGCCAAAGGACTTGGATGGATTTAATCTACGTAAGGACATTAATGAGTTCATTAGACGTATTAGGCTTAAGGAGTATTTTTATGACAGGGATAATGTAGGGGGAGATTTTTCAGATGTTCCAGCTTTCAGGAATAAATCCACCTGGAGTCCTGAAAGAGGTAGGGAAATAGCAATTTAAGCATATGCCCAGGCTGTAGAAGAGGAGATCTTGTCCTCGTTAAATCATGAGAGAGGTATGAACTCCTAAGGCGTGCTGATATACCCTCTTTATATAATAGACGGCTTCAGGACATCACTGTACTTATGTACAAAGTCAAGCATAGTCTTGTACCTGACTGCGTTTCTGAACTATTTGTCCGCAAAGGCTCTACATACTCGCTACGGAACAGTGACTTTGTATTACCACGTTTTGAAACTATACGTTATGGCAAGCACTCTGTTAGATATCTTGGGCCGTTTTTATGGTCAAAACTTACTGAAAATCAGAGGGATTCGCCAAGTTTACGTGTTTTTATAAACAAAGTAAGAAAATTGAACCTCGACGAGATAGTAATTAACAACAGCAATTGCTGTAATCTTTGTAGTCAATAGAAATTATTTTATTTTTAAATTTTATCTTGTACATAAGTTTTCCTATAATTTTAATCATTTTCCTGTAAATATTTAATTTTTTTTTTTTATTTTTTTATTTTTTTTATAGGTGCATTTTATTAGTGTCCCCAATTAGTCTACCGAGGCTAAACAAATCGACACTTAAATAAAGGTTTTACTTACTTACTTATAGTAATCTATCAGAATCGGAACGTAAAGCCCTTAAGGACCTTGAGTAGTACGACGACATCGTAATCAAACAGGCGGATAAGGGTTTGGGAGTGGTGGTTATGGATAGAGAAACATACGCCAACGAGGCAATTGGGGGATCGTGAGGAGTACAGGGAAACGCCCACAGACCTTACTCAGCAGATCGCGGAGATGGTTAATGATAGAATTAGAAAACTTTTGGGGGATGATTACATTGATGATAGAACTCTGGATTACCTTTTGGTTAACAGCACTCCGAGGGCTGAAAAATTTTATCTGTCACCAAAATACACAAAAAGGGCTGCCAGGAAGACCAGTTGTGTCTGGCTGTGGTACTTGCACAAAGAGGGTTTCTGAATTTGTAGATTTTCACATCAAGCCTTTGGTTCCGGAGATACCATCTTATATTAAGGATACTAAGCATTTCTTGCAAGTACTTTGGGACTTTGGGAGATTGTCTGAGGGAGCTATATTAGTTACAGCGGATGTTGTGGG
This sequence comes from Platygyra sinensis, assembly GCA_019787425.1. Classification (NCBI taxonomy): domain Eukaryota; kingdom Metazoa; phylum Cnidaria; class Anthozoa; order Scleractinia; family Merulinidae; genus Platygyra; species Platygyra sinensis. The sequence continues at coordinate 14,133 of JAHPZR010038154.1, read as the reverse complement.
TTTATATCCTCATATTCCCCATGAGGAGGGCTTGAGTGCCATGAGGGAGGCCTTTTGCAGATCGGGGCAAAGCTCCATACCTGCGGAAGATTTGGTGGACTTGGCAAGGATAGTTGTAACGAATAACAACCTTACCTTTAATGGGAAGCATTATGTGCAAATCTTGGGAACTGCAATAGGGACTAAAATGGCCCATTCTTATGCCAGCGTTTTTATGGGGAAGTTAGAATCAGATTTACTGGAATGGGCCCCTACAAAACCAATATTCTGGAAAAGATTCATCGACGACATTATTTTTGTCTGGACAGAGGGTCAAGAGAAGCTTAGGGAGTTTATGGAGTTTATGAATTCGTTTCATATCACCATTAAATTCACCTTTAGCTGGTCGTCTCAACAAGTTAACTTTTTGGATGTTAATGTAGTTTTGAGTAATGGAATTGTCTCCCGATTTGTATAGCAAACCTATGGATAAGCACCAGTATTTATTTCATACCTTGTGCCATCCAAATTCTTGTAAGAAGGGTATCCCTTTTGGGCAGGCCCTTAGGATACGCCGTATTTGTTCCACGAATGCTTTCTTTGAGAAACGGGCTAGGGAGTTGTGTAACTACTTGGTTAAAAGGGGTTACAAGAAAGACCACGTGGAAAGGGAAATCGATAGGGGCCGTAGGATTCCTAGGGCGGACACCCTTAGGGATAAGCAGCCGGCTAACAACAGCCGTATTCCATTATCAGGCACTGCCCAATATCGGGGAGATTATTTTTGTTCTAAACTCATCAAGACGTTGCCAGTCAGCCATTACACAGGTGCCGATAGTGGCTTTTAGGAGGCCAAAAAGCCTCGAAGATATTTTGGTTCAGTCGGAAATGCCAATGACAGTAAATGATAAGGGCTGTTCTAAGTCGGGGGATAGGAGGTGCAGGGTGTGTGACATTCTGGCTGAGTGGAAGGATTTTAGGAGTAGAGTTACGGGTAATAATTTTGTGATTAATTTTAATGTGGATTGTAATTCCGATCACGTTGTATATCTTTTATTGTGCGCCAGATGTGAAATGCAGTATGTGGTGTCAACTGCTACAAAATTTAGGACTAGATTTAATAACCATAAATCTAGGCTCGATGCCCACAGAAGACTTACTGCTGAAAATAAGACTAAGAATGATTGTATATACAGGCACTTTAGTCAACCAGATCATCAGGGTTTGACTGATGTTAGGGTATGGCTTATTAAATAAGTGTTACAATGAAACAAGGCTTAGGGATAGGGAGGCCCAGTGGGCCTACAGGCTTCGATCCATTCACCCTCTGGGATTAAACAGTGATGACTTTTTCTGTAGCCGTAGCCTGAGAAGAGGCTTGTATTAGCATGTAATTAGATTCCATTTAGGTCTGTGTTGTAACGCGCGCGCTTTACAGTGCACGCGCATTTCCATATTGTTGCGTGCTACGTCAGCTAGCGTATAAATCTTGTAACGATTTTTATCGCTTTGTCAGTTGCCCTGATGAAGTCTTTGTTGAATAAAGATGAAATATCGGCAAGTCATTTTTTCCAGTGTTTGTTGTTTTATATATATACAGATATATATTTATAAAATATTGAAGACAGTACGCGCATTCTCATTGGTCAATAAGTGTGTTAGATGAGAGTATGCAAACACGGTTGTCACGTCACGCTTTGTGTTTCCCTGGGACAATTTTGTAACCATTTCAAAGCCGGAAGTCTAACTCTCAAGTACAAATATCAAAGGATTCAAATGAAGAAAACTTTTCCAAGTTTTGATTTGGGGATTGACCAGCTCTTTTCCTCTGACCCGTGGAAAGAAAGAAAAAGAAACAAGAAGAACAGCGCTTTGCATGCACTGATGTTAGTGAGCTAGACGACCTCGTTGAGGGAGCTCAAGTGAAGACAACAAAATATTATGCAACAAAATATGCAGTAAACGTTTTTCAAGGTAATTTTTGCGTTTTATTACTACAGTAAAATTCTTAAAGTCACATTCTGTTTTTAAAAAAGATGTACAATAAAATTAAATGCAAACTATATGCTACAGACTGCGAATGTGAAATCTGTTCAAATCAAATTTTACACGGCCGATCAGTTGCCGTGTTTTAGCTGTCAAATGTTCAAAAAAATGACCATTAAAACTTGGAAGAATGTACCACACAGCTCACCAGAATGATGAATTCATGCCCTTCGACTTAACTGCATAAACCCAACCCTGCCTGCTTGTGCTATGATTCCAAACCAGCAAAACTTCACAAGGCACAATGAGCGATTCAACTTCTCAACCATCTTATTGGGCTGCCAATTCAGGCAAGTTCACGTTACTTTCAAGAGTGATCAAGACAGTGATTTCATCTTGAAGTTCTTTCCTTACAGAGGCGTAAATCTTTTGAACATTTCCTGTTTTCTCCGAACTTTAGGCATTTCTCCCAAAGATTTAGAAGGATCCAAAGCTGATATGGCTTTCATTTACACGGCACTCGCTTACTCGCTGGAGATTTTGCCACAAATTTTGACTTTTTGTAATGCAAAGTTTCATTGGTTCGTGCATTATCAGATGTGCGTTTTGATTGGTTAGTAGGAAAGGTGATTTCTAGAGCGTGTATTGAGAAAATCTTTTTGGATCAAGAAGTTAATAAACAAAATTTCCCTTCATTTGTAAAATTAATTTTGAGAAATATTTTATAAAAGCAATAGAAAACTTTTTTTCCTATGTTTGCATAGCCTGAAATGCAAATGCAAACTACTCACAGGTCCATGTTTAATGTGCGGAACAAACGTTTCACCCTCCGGGCTTCTTCAGTGTTCACAAGATAAAAAATACCTGGCTAAAACTAAGTTGTTTACAATATCTTAAATAGGTAAAACAGTGATAGGTACGAAGTAAACAGATTACGTAATAACAGGAAAAATACAAACAAATACTGATGAGTTGGTGACAAAACGAGCTGGTTAGTAGACAGAAAAACAACTTTAACAAAAATAATGTGCAAGTTTCTAATGTGTTGTATTGTTTTTAATACTGTCTGCTATCATACAAAGGCAAACATAAACTCACAATGAAGCATCAAAATAATAAAGTAGAGTATGAAAAAGAACATGGATTCACAAAGGTATCAACGTCTATTTGATGCATCAGACAAATTTTTAATGGATGGCTTATTTCTGAGGGCAAGTCCCTGTTGTCATCCGGTCTTTCCAAGAAATGTTACGCATTGATACAGATGCGAAAAACCATTTCATTGTTAATCATTTGAAAACTAACTCATCACTTTGACAAATATTCTCAATTTCTCTAAAGTTTGTATGGAAGAAAGAAATTGACAAATCGGAATACATTAACTTACTGTATCTAAGTACAAGGTTATAAAGATTGGTCAAGTGATAAACAGATGACTGTAAATATTTATTCAGCTTTCACAATTGTGACAGCTTTATTCCAGAGATATCTTTAAGCCTTTGTAAAACTTGTCCCTGCAAGCTTGAGAAATAGATAACTCTTTTCTTGGCATCATCAACTGTAGCGTCAAGAGTTTCAAGACATGTCAAGACATGTAAGTTCATTTGCCTAATTCAATAGCGCTGTGCACAGATGACGTCACAAATTTGGGCACCCTACCGTGACTCGGACAAACAAACTGCTCAACGTGCCAATTCTAAGAGAGCTGTGTAAGGGAATATGACGGTCGCAAGTAGTTCTGCTCAATCTTTACGATTCTTACTGAAGATGACGGGATTCCAGGTCCACAATTCGAAAAGGAACCAGAAGAATATACTGTGGAACAATTAAAATGGTGGCTGAAGTGCTGAGGATTGAAGCAGAGCGGAAAAAGAGGGGAATTATTAAATCATGTCAGACTCAGAGATTGCATTGCGAGTGGCAGTCACCGAAATCTTGAACCTAGCATCGACATTGGAAAATGGTATGCAGCGAAAGCTCTCCAGGAACAAAAAGCTCAGGATAAGAAAGGAAAGTCAAATCTTGTTTCGCTTCCAGCTATTCCGTCGGCTGGTTGGCGAAAATTTCCATCGCAAGACATTCCAGCGCTATTGAACTACGGTGGACACTGTATCTGCACCTTTTATTTTAACAATGGCTGGTTTCTTTATGATGGCCTTAGGGAACAT
>JAHPZR010038154.1:0-5000 GCA_019787425.1 Platygyra sinensis | reverse complement strand
AACGTACACTTCCAAATATAGTATCTGCTCATGAGACAGGAGAAATTTATTTGCAGTTTTGTATTTGAACTGTCGTGTTTCAGCCCCAAAGCAGTGGTCATGGCAAGATGATTACCCTTCTGAATTAAAGAGGATGATTGTAGCCATTGAAAAAAATTTCCTCAGAAATGAGAGGTCACCTTACATTGCCAGAAAAGTTGGAGCAAAATGTCTGTTTCTTCCTTACAAAAGGTTTAAGGATGATAAATTATTTGTTCTTGATTTTTTTGATATATTTTGTGTTGGGGACACTGTAATATCAGATAGGCAGGAACCAATTCATTTTAATTAATACCTGTTACACTTTGTTCAACATATGACCACACAACCCATGCTCCCCCTCCCCCCAAAAAATATAACTTAAGTTGCAGACCAAAAATTCTCTAGTGCCCATAGGTTCACACACACTGTTGGACATTAAAATTAAATATCAGAAGTCAGTGTATGTCACTATGGAGTCTAAATTTACAAACTTGGTATTGATGACATAAAATGTAAAGTTGACCTGAAAACTTGTTGTTAGCCATGTAAAATGAATAGTTAATGTTGAAGTTGGAACTTGATTTGCATTTACAGACGTTGTTAAGTTTAAAGTTGATTTACACGAATATTAAAAACTGCGATGTCAATGTGTAAAGTTGGATGTTGCATTACAACTTTGAGTTTTGGTGGAGATGGAACGCCATGAAACTCCACCATTGACAAAAACCTCTACTGGGCAAACAATAATTGCTGTCTGCTGTTAACTGACAAGCACTTTTAGCAGCTTTACCATGGGGTTTGAGAAGTCAATTGTCATGGTCACTTCAGGGAATCTGTAAGGCCATGTAGTGTCCACCATTGCCAAGAGCCTGTTGACTGGGCAAAGAATAATTGTTGTGTGCTGTTAAGTTACAAGCACTTCTTCTCCAGCATGATGTTGGACAAGTCCATTGTTATTAACTCTGCAGGCGATCTGGAAGCCGTTTAGCTTCCCATTGCCAAGTGCCTGTTGACTGGGTAAAGAATAATTGTGTTCCACTATTAACTTGCAACCACTTTCAGCAGCTCCAACATGGGGTTTGAGAAGTCAATATTCATTGATGCTTCAGGCCACAAGTTAGGCTGTTTAGCCTCCACCTTTGTCAAGAACCTGTTGACTGGGCAAAGCATAATTGTTGTCCACTGTTAACTCACAAGCACTTTTAGCTGTTCCAACACGGCGTTAGAGAAGTCGGTTGTCATCAACGTTTCAAGCCACCTGTTAGGTCTTAAGCGTCTGCCATTGCCAAGAATGTTGACTGGGCAAAGACTAATTGTTGTCTGCTGTTAACTTACAAGCGCTTTCAGTGGCTCCAATATGGGGTTGAAAAGTCAATTGTCATTGATGTTCGGGGCCATCTGTTGGCTGCTCAGCCTCCCTGATTGCCAAGAGCCTGTTGACTGGGAAAAGAATAATTGTGTTCCACTGTTAACTTAAAACCACTTTCAGTGGCTCCAACCTGGGGTTTGAGAATTGTATTGTCATTAACCCTTCATGCGCTTCAGTAGCCGTTTAGCCTCCAATTGTCAAGAGCCTGTTTGACTGGGTAAAGAATAACTGTCCGCTGGTAACTTACAAGCACTTTTAGCGGCTTCAACACAGGGTTTGGGAAGTCAATTGTGATTGAGATGCTTCGGGCCATACGTTAGGCAATTTAGCCTCCACCATTGCCAAGAACCTGTGGACTGGGCAAAGAATTGTCCACTCTTAACTTGCAAGCACTTTTAGCGGCTCCAACAACGGGGTTTGTGAAGTGAATTTCTATCTTTTAGGCCGTTTAGTCTCCACCATTGTCAAGAGCCTGTTGGCTTGGCAGAGGATAATTGAAAGGCTGCGTGCAAAACGTCCCCTAAATTTTTTGGCCATTTTCAAAGTGCTCAAAAGTAGCTAAATTTTGGCATGTGGGCTTCGTTTTACCTGAGAAACATTGCTCTGAAGTTTGTTTCGCATGGTCCCTCTTCGTTGTCTAGAAATAATGTATGCAAGACTGACTCAGTTTTCTAAGCGGCATCTTTTGGAGATCTATTATTAAACAAAAAACAAAAGAAACCTTTTGTTTGGCTAAAGGATGAAGTCACTATAACGCAATGATTTCTCACTGCTGCTCCGTTAGCTCAAGTGGATAAGTGCGGAACGAAGCTGATTCGAATTTGTTTTGTCGTGACACTCGAGGGCTCGATTCGAGGTTGGTGATAGCTTTTTTTTTCGTTCTGTTTTTCTTTTCTGTTAAAAACCTTAGTGTTTTTGTAATTTAATTGCCGTTTTACTGGTAGGGATCTGGGATGACATGTTTTTTAGCTGCCATTGTCAGTGACATATGCTTTTGGCGCACGAAGCAATAACACAAAGTCAGAGCTGGCTTACCTGTTAATTAAGCAGACTTTGCTCGTTATTTCCACTGATATTCAACCCTTATTCGAGGAATATTGCGCCTGCCTGGTAGATTTGGCATCATTAAGCCTTTGACCCTCAATCAAATTCACCAGCATTCCTCAAAGAACCAAGGTGTGTTTTAGTTCCGAAATCATAGTTTAAGTCTGCCGTTAACTTAGCCATTGAGGAACAAGTGAGCCCGGTGGTAGAGTCTAGAAACACTTCTTCCAAAACAAAGCATCCGTCGTGGACTTATGGCTCATTTGCCAAACTTCGACGTGTGTCAGTTTTGGAAATTGGAACTGCTTTCTAGGCTCTTATTATTTTCTTGAAATCAGCCATCCACCATCCTTTGCTTCAAAAATTTCTGGGATATCCCATAAGAATTTTTGATACATAAAGTGCCGTGACAATTGTGCTCTTGACTTGTAGCTTGTCTTAGCGTGACTTGGACATGACCGGAAACTGGCAAGAAAGGCCAGGTAGCACAGTCGTTGAATTTGACCTGTGTTCAGAAAACAGATTCAAAAGCCATTTTTACGGTCCACACAGAAGCCAAAGGTCGGTTAAATTGGCAAGCAAGCGTTCCGTGTGTCTCGTGGATTTCCAAGCAGATGATTACTTTGAATTGCGATAGGATCGAACCTGCCGCCAACTGAAGCAAAAACCGAAAAAAGACAACGCCTGATCGCAGGTTGACAAGAAGAAAACTTCAGCTGCAATGTAAGTTTTGCTTTGTATTTCAGCGTTCCTTTTCTGATAAATTTTCCGTTTCATGTGCTTTTTTTTGCCATGAGCAGCGTGTTAGCGTAAGGTTTCCTCTTTCTGTGTTGTCAGAAATAATCATTTCACAGAACGAGCAGTTTTGTACCAGAAAAAAAAATTCACGTAAAAACATTTAAATCAATCACTGACGTAGCCGATTTGCAAGAACTTTCAACCTCTCTCTCTAGGCACTACTCATTGAGTTGATTTAGGTATCGAATCATGCAATAGATTTCAAAAGTCGAGATTGTTTTCCCTTTCCAAACACTGCGCAAACCCTAGCGTGTCCTGACCTTTACTGTAACCTAATCTGAAGCACTAGCCCTAATCTTAACCCTAAGCGCTAGCCCTACCCCTTACACTAAGCGCTAGCGCTAATCCTAAGTAATAAACCTAATCCTGAGCACTGGCCCTAACCCTAAGCAATAACCCTTACACTGAACATTAACTCTAACCTTGACCATAACCCTGACCCAAACGCTAACTCTAATAAAACTGGGAACTCACCCTGGGAGTTAACGTCAGCATTGAAAAAACTTAAAAGAAAAAACAACGCTAATAGTATTGGTGTAACAAAGCAGTTCCAAAAGACATGGACTGTGACATGGTTTCTCTTACTATACTGAAATGCTTACCTGGCGTCAGGTTTAGAGGAATGCCCCTTTCCTATAATCTCTTGAAAGTGAAGCAAAATTAAAATCCTTAGCTCAGCGATAAATTGGTCGTGAGTGCGTCGTTGCTGCCAGTAATGAAAATTCAGGTCGATTCATCGTACGTGACGAGGTCGCGATATCACCAACTTATCTGTGGTTTGTTGCGCTCCTGAAACATGCTATCTGAAACGTCAGCGGTAACTTTCCTCGGTTTCTTCAATTTCTTTTTTCTCTTTGATTTTCTTGATGGTCACGCAAACTGCTGCATTTTCGGCGGTGACGTGGCAAATAACAATCGTCTTGAATTCATCCTTTGTAATGCCAAGCAAGCCAGCTAGGTTGAGAATCAACTGCCGTATGCTCATTTTTTTTAATTTTCCAGCAGACTAAATTGTAATAGCCAGACTGTTGCTCCTCTGCCTTTCAAGCGCACTTAAATGAAACAAATTCGCTAACAGATTGAAAACATTTACTTAGCTTAATTAATTGATCGCAGTTTCTTTTCTGGTAAATGGCAAAAAACCGACAGAATGTCATGCAACGTTCTTTTAAAGTGCTGGCCATACATTTTCTTTTCCCTGTTCCGTTTTATCAGTTTACGACAGATTGAAGTAAACATGTAATGTAGTAAACGACGCATTGGGATTCTACGCTAAAGCAACTACCTAGGGCATAACAGAGTCGCGGCCTAATGGCTAGCTGGAAAGACCCCGGATGGAGCGCTCCTAAATACTAAGGAGTCACGCCATGTTCTTGGGAAAGGCAATTTTCTTTCACAATCCCTCTCTCCACCCAGGGCCGGGTTCTTCAAAACCCGATTAAGAAAACCCAGGGTTAGCGAGAATTTTGATTTCAGTTTTGTAACTTTTTGGTGAGGTGTTCTGTTTAGATTATTTGCCCTTCAGTTTTGAGCTGTAGTAATCTTAAACTAAACCAAACATTAGAGATGAAAAACGTTTTTAAACAAGAAAACATAATGCTTCAGTTAACGGTTAACCCTGGGTTAGCGTTAACCGGCTTTCGAACAACCCGGCCCAGATGTATAAATGGGAGCCGGTAATTATCATCCTGAGAGGAAGAGCAATAACCAATTTCATCTCCGGCAGGTATAAGATACTGGGCCTGGTGACGACTTTACCATATCACCT
>JAHPZR010038153.1:17500-20224 GCA_019787425.1 Platygyra sinensis | reverse complement strand
AGGGGGGGTGTGAGGGTGTCTTGTACGTACACCTTGACTTAGTTAGATCTGGCCATTTGAGCTCACTTCTTGTGCAGAATGCATTGCTGTGTTCGTGGAAGGCCTGTAGCTTTGTAAGGAGGCAGTTTCATGGAAACTAGTTTCTAAGCTCTTCAGTCAAAGGCCAGAAGGTTAAAAATTTGTCACAAGTGAAGTGGTGTGTTTTCGTCGCTGTTTTAGGAGAAAGTGAAGCCTTGGAGCCAACGCTGGCTCATAGCTGCCGGAGCTTATCCTGGTTTCTGTAGCATGAAGTGGCTAGAAGTATTTCTACTTCCCTGGACGGGATGCTAGTCCATCGCAGGTCACTCCCCCTCAATTCTGTCAGGTTTCCCCAACAATTCTCCAGTACCCATTTGTACACCTGGGTGGAGGGGGGCACTGTGAGAGTAAAGTGTCTTACCCAAGAACACAACACAATGTCCCCGGCCAGGGCTTGAACCCGGACCGCCCGCTCCGAAGTCGAGCGCACCAGCCATGAGGCCACTGCACCTAGGAAAAAAGCTTCTTCAAAATACCCAATCACTTTGAAACTTTTGCTTTTGGGGTTGTAAGGAAGCTGCTTTATCGCTGATATGGCACAATTGTTTGTTTTATGTGGAAAAATGCTCTGATTATGTGGATGCGGATGCTAGCAAAATATCCTGTTCCGTTTTGCCGAATCCTGTCAGATGCCCCATCAAGAGAGGAAAAGACATAAGCTATGATCGCAATTGTAATTTTTTGCATGTAAATGGATGCATGCAAGACTAAATTTGTGCGTCTTTTCAGAAATTTATGAGTCTCAGATGTGGGATGTACAGGTAGATAATTCACTGTATATCAAACAGTCTCGTGTCTAGTTGACTAGTTAAATAGTTCAAGGTGAAACTATTGATAATTTTTGGCTGGAAAGTCTGTTGTCTGACGTTGACAATAGACAAAAGTTTCATTTAACTGGGTGACGCAGTAATGTTAATTTAAATTCTTATTTCCACAGGAGATGCAGCAGGTTGCCCCTCCGCTCACAGGAATCCACACGCCCATCAAGGGAGGAAACTCAATCTTTGCATTTCACAGGAATAACATCCAGGATAACTTGGTGCTACCAGGGCTACCAGTTAAGAGGAAACCTAGTGGTATGTTAACTGTTACTGCTTATCTGTTGGCTATCGTTTTGCTGAAGATTACACAATTCAGTATTTTACTGTGATGTGATTTTATAATAAACCAGTCTATTATTATTATTATTATTATTATTATTATTATTATTATTATTGTTATTGTTATTGTTATTGTTATTGTTATTATTATTATTATTGTTGTGTAGGGCATTGTTATTGATTTTGGATTTTTGTTTGGTGCTAAGTAGAAAACACAGAGGGTAAAAAGGACACCAGTAATGGAGTGGTTCTGCTGGATGATGACTTGATGCTCACTGATGAGAGTGATGATGAACATGTGAGTATCATTTTCATTAGGTTTTCAAACTTACCTTAACCCCTTGCCTACCAGGAACTTGACACCCGGGAAACCGGCGGCCATCTTGGATTTTTACTTCATTTTTAGCTCATTCATGCGCGCGTGTGCGTGAGCGATGAATGAGTATTGTGAGGGGTCAAATGTCAACGGAAGTTGTGGTCCGTAGACAGAAATCTGTGGACAGAAATTTGTGGACCATAGACGGAAGTGAAAGTATCCTAACCACCCCGCCCCGCTTTGGCTTAACGAAAGTCCAAATAAACTTCTGATGTCGCTGCAATAAGCAACTACAAACATTAAACAACGTGTGTATGCTGTAATAAATAAATTTTAACATAAAGTCCGAATATCGCAACCTCTGAAAATCGCCATATGGTTGAGAAGCCGAAATGTTTGCATCTAGGGGACCCTGATCGGTATTTTTCTTCCCACAACCATCGCAAAGACATGAAGATCAGGGGGCTTTACAAGTAAGTTTTGACGACAAATCACAGATTTAAAGCAGCTTTTCGGACTTTAGAAACAATAATGGTAATGTAAATTATTACTTTGAAGTTGATTTAAACTTTTGGAACGATTGGTAACGCCATGGGAGTTAAAATGGCTCCAAAAGCGGTTGGCAAAAACTAAATCTTTCGCTTTGGCGTGAAGAATGAACAGCGCTCGTACTGGGTTGCAGGTCTGCGAAATTTTTCCCTTTTAAATAGGTTTCTTCGCCTCGGCTTGAATGAAAATTTACTGCTATTGAACTTCCTTTTGCATTTCTTTCATTTGGTTCCATGTATTTTGGAATTTTGGGTTTTTACAGTGAACAGTAACTTGCACACTGGATTTCTGCATACAGTGGAACCTCGATTTAACAAACCTCTATTTAAGGAAGTCCTCAATATACCGAACAATACTCTATGTCCCGGCCAAATTACAGTAAAATGTATGGAATAGAACCTCTACATAACGAACCTCGATATAATGAATTCCTCAATATAACGAACATAATCTGGAAGCCCAAACATAAAATATACCTCGATATAAGGAATTACAATGTCAAAATGGGACTGAAGATAAACGCTGAACAGATCAACAGTCAGCAAATCCTTTAATCCATATGGTAAAGAGACAGCGACCTTTCAGTCAACAGCTTATTATATGTCATAGACATTGGCACTATGGTATTTCCACAGAAGTCACCTGTGTTACAAATCAATCATTAACTATGACCTCGATATA
>JAHPZR010038153.1:7500-15000 GCA_019787425.1 Platygyra sinensis | reverse complement strand
ACCTTCCCGGCATGCATTTCGATCACGTTCGGCAAGACAAGCCAAGACAAGACAAGACAAGACAAGACTCCGTAAATCACAATAATATTTAACTAATTACAGAGCGTGTTTTTTTCCTTTTTTATTCCAACATAATAATGGCCAACAAGAAGCGATCGATTGATTCAAAACATAGATCTGTGATCCAGGTTGCGTTGATTTTACTTCAAATCGGCATGATTTGTAGTGTTTTAAACTTCTGGGATCAGGGGCCATGCAGATGTAAGGAGAGAGACCTGTACGTTGCACAGAAGGGTTAATCTGTTAATCTGTCAGCCCTACATTTTTAAGCTTATACGTTGCAGGCAGTTAAAATGAAATAGAGATAGTTGCTGTGACGCTTTAAAGTGAAATCAACATTTTAACCTATTTAGGCCCGAAATCGACGTTTTCGAGTTTACGTGCTGGGTGAATTGAACAGCTTGCTGGATTTGAAGTGAAATCAACATCCTTGCCGTCATGCCTTAACGCGAAATCGCGTAAAGTGAACTGGCTGTAATTTGAGTGAAATTAACGTCTTTGCGGTCGCGTGATAACGTGAAATCACAATTTTAACGGTTTTAAAAACCTGAAATCAACATTTTTTAAGGTTACATCTTGATTGTTCTCCTTGGCCTAACACTGCACTAACCCTAACGCGTCCTGACCTTAACTCTAACGTTATCCGAAGCGCTAACCCTAACAATGAAGCGCTAGCGCTAACCCTCGGCAATAACCCTCACCCTTCAACGCTAACCCTAGTTTCAAGCGGTAACACTAAACGTTAACTCTAAGCCTAACCTTGTTCCGTAACCTTAGTTTCAAGCGGTAACCCTATTTCAAGCGGTAACCCTAGTTTCAAGCGGTAACCCTAGGCGTTAACTCTAAGCCTAACCTTGTTCCGTAACCCTAGTTTCAAGCGGTAACCCTAGTTTTAAGCGGTAACCCTAGTTTCAAGCCGTAGCCCTAAGCGTTAACTCTAAGCCTAACCTTATTCCGTAACCCTAGTTTCAAGCGGTAACCCTATTTGAAGCGGTAACCCTAGTTTCAAGCGGTAGCCCTAAGCGTTAACTCTAAGCCTAATCTTGTTCCGTAACCCTAGTTTCAAGCGGTAACCCTAGTTTCAAGCCGTAGCCCTAAGCGTTAACTCTAAGCCTAATCTTGTTCCGTAACCCTAGTTTCAAGCGGTAACCCTAGTTTCAAGCCGTAGCCCTAAGCGTTAACTCTAAGCCTAACCTTGTTCCGTAACCCTTCAACGCTAGCCCTAGTTTCGAGTGGTAACCCTAACCCTAAGTAAAACCCTAAGGGTTTAAGTCCTTGCGGTGGCGTGATAATGTGAAATCAAAATTTTAAGTCTCTGTAAATGACCTGATATCAACATTGTCTAGCTTGCGCATTGCGGGAAATTAACATCTGGCTGTAATTTGAGTGAACCGAACGTCTTTGCGGTCGCACGTTAACGTGAAATAAAACTTTTAACGGTTTTAACCTGACATCAACACTTTTTGAGGTTACACGTTGCAAAAGATCAATATTTTGCTGGATTTTAAGTGAAATTACCGTCTTTGCGGTCACGTGCTGACGTGACAACAAATACAGGGTTTTTTGCATACGTAATATCTCGAAAACGAAACAAACTTCAGCAAAAAAACATGCAGAACATTGTCTAACGCACCTAAACAAAACTGCATGCGAAATTTGGAGCGTTTTTGATAAATTTCATTTTTGAGTAAAAAACCTAACGCCCTTTTTCCACCGAAGCCTTCAATTATTGAATTTGGTTTTTTATCAAAACTTCGTGTCTGTGTTATCTGCCTCAGCCTTCGGCTTCGGAAGATAACACAGACCTCGGTTTTGATAATTCATGATATCATGCTCAACCTCATCCAATAATTGTTTAATAATCGATAAAAATCGGTAATTACAATTTTGGCCAGAGTCACTATTTTTTTCATTCGAAGCTGAACTATAGCTAGTGAGTGGTAGTAGTTATTGAGTGGTAGAACTGTGTTATTTTCTCCGTGTTACATGTATTTATAAATCAGTGTATTCAAGAGAAGAACAGGGAGACAACTTGAGTAATAGAATAATTATGGATCATAACTAAGTATTTCTTACCTTGAAAGCTTCGCATTTTTTTGGTTATTAATTTACAGAGAAGTAGCCCGCGTAGCTTTGTGGTTTAAACAATATTTGAACACGAACACACAAAGCGGCAAAGCCGTGAGGAAGTTGTCTCTCTCCCAAGCTCCACGAGGCTTTCCCGCTTTCCTAGCGCTTTCAAATTGCTTAAAAAACCACCAAGTTACACAGGCTTACAAGAAGAGACTAAATATCGGTTAAAGACAACTGAAGGGAATACTGCTGTACTTGCTGCCTGACAAACCTCAGTGGAAACCTGGATAAACGCATCTGAAAGCTCAACACTCGCAAACAATTTTGACCATCCTTGATAAGCGAATCGAAAAGAAGTTGAGTGATTGAACATTTGAAATTATAAGCATTGAGTGTATTTAGATCCATTAAAATAGGCCCGAAATGGATCAGATAGCTAACATCCAAATGAGGCTAACCGAACTGGTTGTAGTTCAGCTACATGTATTTATTTATACCGGTTGTGTTTCCTATCGATTTGTGTCCATGCAGTAGCCCTAAGTAGTGAAATACAAATTCATAAATCAATACCAGTAAAGCAAATTATTAAGTGTTATGGAGATGTTTATTGAGGTTCAATTGCGAGTTGCTTTGCTGTTTATTACTTCAAGCGAGTGATGATGGAATAAACGCAACAGAAAAACGAATTAACTTGTCTTCGCCGCCAGTTTTATGTTTTCGATATTTTCCATCAGAGTCGATAAACTTGATCATTTAATTACAAAAATCGATCAAATAGATAATCACAAAAGTCGACCAATCGATTTCCATCGATTTTTGATATTAATTGATAAATTATAATCAGTTTCAATCGATTACTATCGATGTTCATCGAGTATCGAAAATATCGATTAGTTACACCCTACATTTTTCTTTCGCAGCGCCGGCCGTAATATTTCGTCACGCGACGAAGAAATTAATTACCACCATTTTCCTTGATACGCGACTTTCCAAAACAAAACACCCGCGGAAACGTTTCCAAAATTTCTGTCAATCATACATGTTATCGACAGGTCAGATCAAAATCCACCAATCATTTTTTTTTTTGTAATTTTTTTTATTTTCTACGTGCAGTTAAAGTTTTAAGAAAAATCTGTATGTGGGAAGTTTTTGGGCGCGAACGTCCTTAAATAATAATATGTAGATTTAGACCAGCCTAAAAGCATAGTTCCTGAATTGAATATGCGAAAACGAGTTAATTATTGCCAAAACCAAATACAACAGAATTTCCATTATTGTACTAAAATGGCTAACATTTGAAAAAGAACGGAAAACAAAAGCGAAGAACTCACATAAAAATCAATCTGAAAACAAGAAATTACCACCGTTTTCGTTGATATGCGACTTTGGAAAACAAAACACCCAACGAAACATTACCAAAATTTCCGTCAGTCTTGCGTGTTATCTACAGATCGGATCGAAATACACCAATCACAGCCACTAGTGTGACCTTCAGACCTTCTTTACGTTATGCTAGTGGGCTATGATTGGTGGATTTTTTAAAATACGAAATTGAATGCTACATCGCTGCCAAGAACAATAATAGTAAGATGCTTGAGGCTAAGTGGAAACCTGTTCTGCATTATAATTCGCTAAGTACATAGGTGTGTATTTGAAAAAAAAAAACAAACAAACAAACTGTATCAGAATTGTACTCTAAGGAAGTACTGTATAGTAAGTAGTATAAGTAACGTATCATTAGTGGTATTGTAAGTAGTTTGTGTCTGGTTTTTGTTGGTTGTGTCCTGTGTTGTAAAATAAAATAAAAAAAATTAAAAAAAAAAAATGATTGGTGGATTTTGATCTGACCTGTCGATAACATGTATGATTGACAGAAATTTTGGAAACGTTTCCGCGGGTGTTTTGTTTTGGAAAGTCGCGTATCAAGGAAAATGGTGGTAATTAATTTCTTCGTCGCGTGACGAAATATTACGGCCGGCGCTGCGAAAGAAAAATGTAGGGTGTAACTAATCGATATTTTCGATACTCGATGAACATCGATAGTAATCGATTGAAACTGATTATAATTTATCAATTAATATCAAAAATCGATGGAAATCGATTGGTCGACTTTTGTGATTATCTATTTGATCGATTTTTGTAATTAAATGATCAAGTTTATCGACTCTGATGGAAAATATCGAAAACATAAAACTGGCGGCGAAGACAAGTTAATTCGTTTTTCTGTTGCGTTTATTCCATCATCACTCGCTTGAAGTAATAAACAGCAAAGCAACTCGCAATTGAACCTCAATAAACATCTCCATAACACTTAATAATTTGCTTTACTGGTATTGATTTATGAATTTGTATTTCACTACTTAGGGCTACTGCATGGACACAAATCGATAGGAAACACAACCGGTATAAATAAATACATGTAGCTGAACTACAACCAGTTCGGTTAGCCTCATTTGGATGTTAGCTATCTGATCCATTTCGGGCCTATTTTAATGGATCTAAATACACTCAATGCTTATAATTTCAAATGTTCAATCACTCAACTTCTTTTCGATTCGCTTATCAAGGATGGTCAAAATTGTTTGCGAGTGTTGAGCTTTCAGATGCGTTTATCCAGGTTTCCACTGAGGTTTGTCAGGCAGCAAGTACAGCAGTATTCCCTTCAGTTGTCTTTAACCGATATTTAGTCTCTTCTTGTAAGCCTGTGTAACTTGGTGGTTTTTTAAGCAATTTGAAAGCGCTAGGAAAGCGGGAAAGCCTCGTGGAGCTTGGGAGAGAGACAACTTCCTCACGGCTTTGCCGCTTTGTGTGTTCGTGTTCAAATATTGTTTAAACCACAAAGCTACGCGGGCTACTTCTCTGTAAATTAATAACCAAAAAAATGCGAAGCTTTCAAGGTAAGAAATACTTAGTTATGATCCATAATTATTCTATTACTCAAGTTGTCTCCCTGTTCTTCTCTTGAATACACTGATTTATAAATACATGTAACACGGAGAAAATAACACAGTTCTACCACTCAATAACTACTACCACTCACTAGCTATAGTTCAGCTTCGAATGAAAAAAATAGTGACTCTGGCCAAAATTGTAATTACCGATTTTTATCGATTATTAAACAATTATTGGATGAGGTTGAGCATGATATCATGAATTATCAAAACCGAGGTCTGTGTTATCTTCCGAAGCCGAAGGCTGAGGCAGATAACACAGACACGAAGTTTTGATAAAAAACCAAATTCAATAATTGAAGGCTTCGGTGGAAAAAGGGCGTTAGGTTTTTTACTCAAAAATGAAATTTATCAAAAACGCTCCAAATTTCGCATGCAGTTTTGTTTAGGTGCGTTAGACAATGTTCTGCATGTTTTTTTGCTGAAGTTTGTTTCGTTTTCGAGATATTACGTATGCAAAAAACCCTGTATTTGTTGTCACGTCAGCACGTGACCGCAAAGACGGTAATTTCACTTAAAATCCAGCAAAATATTGATCTTTTGCAACGTGTAACCTCAAAAAGTGTTGATGTCAGGTTAAAACCGTTAAAAGTTTTATTTCACGTTAACGTGCGACCGCAAAGACGTTCGGTTCACTCAAATTACAGCCAGATGTTAATTTCCCGCAATGCGCAAGCTAGACAATGTTGATATCAGGTCATTTACAGAGACTTAAAATTTTGATTTCACATTATCACGCCACCGCAAGGACTTAAACCCTTAGGGTTTTACTTAGGGTTAGGGTTACCACTCGAAACTAGGGCTAGCGTTGAAGGGTTACGGAACAAGGTTAGGCTTAGAGTTAACGCTTAGGGCTACGGCTTGAAACTAGGGTTACCGCTTGAAACTAGGGTTACGGAACAAGATTAGGCTTAGAGTTAACGCTTAGGGCTACGGCTTGAAACTAGGGTTACCGCTTGAAACTAGGGTTACGGAACAAGATTAGGCTTAGAGTTAACGCTTAGGGCTACCGCTTGAAACTAGGGTTACCGCTTCAAATAGGGTTACCGCTTGAAACTAGGGTTACGGAATAAGGTTAGGCTTAGAGTTAACGCTTAGGGCTACGGCTTGAAACTAGGGTTACCGCTTAAAACTAGGGTTACCGCTTGAAACTAGGGTTACGGAACAAGGTTAGGCTTAGAGTTAACGCCTAGGGTTACCGCTTGAAACTAGGGTTACCGCTTGAAATAGGGTTACCGCTTGAAACTAAGGTTACGGAACAAGGTTAGGCTTAGAGTTAACGTTTAGTGTTACCGCTTGAAACTAGGGTTAGCGTTGAAGGGTGAGGGTTATTGCCGAGGGTTAGCGCTAGCGCTTCATTGTTAGGGTTAGCGCTTCGGATAACGTTAGAGTTAAGGTCAGGACGCGTTAGGGTTAGTGCAGTGTTAGGCCAAGGAGAACAATCAAGATGTAACCTTAAAAAATGTTGATTTCAGGTTTTTAAAACCGTTAAAATTGTGATTTCACGTTATCACGCGACCGCAAAGACGTTAATTTCACTCAAATTACAGCCAGTTCACTTTACGCGATTTCGCGTTAAGGCATGACGGCAAGGATGTTGATTTCACTTCAAATCCAGCAAGCTGTTCAATTCACCCAGCACGTAAACTCGAAAACGTCGATTTCGGGCCTAAATAGGTTAAAATGTTGATTTCACTTTAAAGCGTCACAGCAACTATCTCTATTTCATTTTAACTGCCTGCAACGTATAAGCTTAAAAATGTAGGGCTGACAGATTAACAGATTAACCCTTCTGTGCAACGTACAGGTCTCTCTCCTTACATCTGCATGGCCCCTGATCCCAGAAGTTTAAAACACTACAAATCATGCCGATTTGAAGTAAAATCAACGCAACCTGGATCACAGATCTATGTTTTGAATCAATCGATCGCTTCTTGTTGGCCATTATTATGTTGGAATAAAAAAGGAAAAAAACACGCTCTGTAATTAGTTAAATATTATTGTGATTTACGGAGTCTTGTCTTGTCTTGTCTTGTCTTGGCTTGTCTTGCCGAACGTGATCGAAATGCATGCCGGGAAGGTTCTGTTACACCTCGTGCGCGGGTAAACATGGAGGATGATGCAAGAAAAATTTTATAAGTCTAAAAGCAGTTCTCATTTTCCAAACTTTGAAGCTAGCAACGCTTGGCAAATGGGCCACAACTCACGACAGGGTTTTATTCTTGGGCAAGAACTGCTCTTGGACTTTGCTGCCTGGATCGACCTGACTTCGAACGCTGATAACTGACTTGCCGCTGATATCAGTTGCGTTGGAAGTTACAGAACACGTTTTGCTTCTTTAAAACATGCTGGTGACTTACGGGTTATCAAGGCTTTATGATGCCTATCAACCACCAGGCAGGCTACAAGGTACTTA
>JAHPZR010038153.1:0-5000 GCA_019787425.1 Platygyra sinensis | reverse complement strand
GGTATATTGAGGACTTCCTTAAATAGAGGTTTGTTAAATCGAGGTTCCACTGTATGCAGAAATCCAGTGTGCAAGTTACTGTTCACTGTAAAAACCCAAAATTCCAAAATACATGGAACCAAATGAAAGAAATGCAAAAGGAAGTTCAATAGCAGTAAATTTTCATTCAAGCCGAGGCGAAGAAACCTATTTAAAAGGGAAAAATTTCGCAGACCTGCAACCCAGTACGAGCGCTGTTCATTCTTCACGCCAAAGCGAAAGATTTAGTTTTTGCCAACCGCTTTTGGAGCCATTTTAACTCCCATGGCGTTACCAATCGTTCCAAAAGTTTAAATCAACTTCAAAGTAATAATTTACATTACCATTATTGTTTCTAAAGTCCGAAAAGCTGCTTTAAATCTGTGATTTGTCGTCAAAACTTACTTGTAAAGCCCCCTGATCTTCATGTCTTTGCGATGGTTGTGGGAAGAAAAATACCGATCAGGGTCCCCTAGATGCAAACATTTCGGCTTCTCAACCATATGGCGATTTTCAGAGGTTGCGATATTCGGACTTTATGTTAAAATTTATTTATTACAGCATACACACGTTGTTTAATGTTTGTAGTTGCTTATTGCAGCGACATCAGAAGTTTATTTGGACTTTCGTTAAGCCAAAGCGGGGCGGGGTGGTTAGGATACTTTCACTTCCGTCTATGGTCCACAAATTTCTGTCCACAGATTTCTGTCTACGGACCACAACTTCCGTTGACATTTGACCCCTCACAATACTCATTCATCGCTCACGCACACGCGCGCATGAATGAGCTAAAAATGAAGTAAAAATCCAAGATGGCCGCCGGTTTCCCGGGTGTCAAGTTCCTGGTAGGCAAGGGGTTAAGGTAAGTTTGAAAACCTAATGAAAATGATACTCACATGTTCATCATCACTCTCATCAGTGAGCATCAAGTCATCATCCAGCAGAACCACTCCATTACTGGTGTCCTTTTTACCCTCTGTGTTTTCTACTTAGCACCAAACAAAAATCCAAAATCAATAACAATGCCCTACACAACAATAATAATAATAATAACAATAACAATAACAATAACAATAACAATAATAATAATAATAATAATAATAATAATAATAATAATAATAGACTGGTTTATTATAAAATCACATCACAGTAAAATACTGAATTGTGTAATCTTCAGCAAAACGATAGCCAACAGATAAGCAGTAACAGTTAACATACCACTAGGTTTCCTCTTAACTGGTAGCCCTGGTAGCACCAAGTTATCCTGGATGTTATTCCTGTGAAATGCAAAGATTGAGTTTCCTCCCTTGATGGGCGTGTGGATTCCTGTGAGCGGAGGGGCAACCTGCTGCATCTCCTGTGGAAATAAGAATTTAAATTAACATTACTGCGTCACCCAGTTAAATGAAACTTTTGTCTATTGTCAACGTCAGACAACAGACTTTCCAGCCAAAAATTATCAATAGTTTCACCTTGAACTATTTAACTAGTCAACTAGACACGAGACTGTTTGATATACAGTGAATTATCTACCTGTACATCCCACATCTGAGACTCATAAATTTCTGAAAAGACGCACAAATTTAGTCTTGCATGCATCCATTTACATGCAAAAAATTACAATTGCGATCATAGCTTATGTCTTTTCCTCTCTTGATGGGGCATCTGACAGGATTCGGCAAAACGGAACAGGATATTTTGCTAGCATCCGCATCCACATAATCAGAGCATTTTTCCACATAAAACAAACAATTGTGCCATATCAGCGATAAAGCAGCTTCCTTACAACCCCAAAAGCAAAAGTTTCAAAGTGATTGGGTATTTTGAAGAAGCTTTTTTCCTAGGTGCAGTGGCCTCATGGCTGGTGCGCTCGACTTCGGAGCGGGCGGTCCGGGTTCAAGCCCTGGCCGGGGACATTGTGTTGTGTTCTTGGGTAAGACACTTTACTCTCACAGTGCCCCCCTCCACCCAGGTGTACAAATGGGTACTGGAGAATTGTTGGGGAAACCTGACAGAATTGAGGGGGAGTGACCTGCGATGGACTAGCATCCCGTCCAGGGGAAGTAGAAATACTTCTAGCCACTTCATGCTACAGAAACCAGGATAAGCTCCGGCAGCTATGAGCCAGCGTTGGCTCCAAGGCTTCACTTTCTCCTAAAACAGCGACGAAAACACACCACTTCACTTGTGACAAATTTTTAACCTTCTGGCCTTTGACTGAAGAGCTTAGAAACTAGTTTCCATGAAACTGCCTCCTTACAAAGCTACAGGCCTTCCACGAACACAGCAATGCATTCTGCACAAGAAGTGAGCTCAAATGGCCAGATCTAACTAAGTCAAGGTGTACGTACAAGACACCCTCACACCCCCCCTGCTTTTGACAGCTGGCCCCCAGCAAGCTGCCAGTAGATAGCCCATGGACTGGGCAATCCACCTGACCCGGCCATGACGGAGCCCCCCTTAGGTTTAGAGTCGCTGACCAAGCCTGGATTCGGGCTGCGCCTGAACCCAGGCGAAACCCTACGGGCATGTTCTTGCGAATACGGTCAGATATATATATATATAGATATATATATATATATATATATATATATATATATATATATATATATATATATAGATATAGATATAGATATAGATATAGATATAGATATAGATATAGATATATATATATATATATATATATATATATATATATATATATATATAACTCGCACAATGGAGAATGGGCTTCCTTTCTTCAATGCTTTATTCAATATATATATTTATACACTGTCACAAATGATGACTAAACGATTGTTTTCCCGCACCTATATTTCGGCTACTTAAAATAGCCTTCATCAGGGTGAACATGGCAGTTACAGAAAAGTACGCGTATAAATTTATATATATATATATATATATATATATATATATATATATTGTAAATGTATTTAAACTAGCCAAATTGCCTTTCATTAAGGCTAAGAGATGTTTATCCCAGCTTTAATCAATTAATTTTTGTTCCCGACTAGCAGATTTTTGTGCCATGGCCAGTGGCTATTGATTATCACTGTTTTGATCAGTACATAAGTGTGGTAAAGATCAGGTGGTAGATTTTCAATTAGCGTGGTGGCTGTTTATTAAGGCTGACAGATGCCTATTCATGTAAATTAGTGCAGTTAACATAGGCCAGTAGAGTTTCAACATTTTTAGCTCACTGGCTGTCCATTAAGACTAAGGCCTAGGGCTGTATTAGTATTTCCCAGACAGTGGTAAATATGGATGCTTGGTAGACTCACAAAGGTTAAATAAACAGATGGTGGACTGGATGATTCAGACTTAAAAATGTTGGCCCTTTCTATATTAAGCATATCAGCATAGATGCGAGTGGATTGATTCATAAAAAAAAAAAATTTCTAACTGTATAGCTATTGACTAGCCTAGGCTAAGAGGATTGCAAATACTTAACTGAAACTTAAATTTCAGTCAACCCCCACAAGAAATTTAATGTGTTTTTTTAAAAACAACAAAAGCAATATCTCTCCAAACGTCTGAGTTTCTATTACAGAGTAATCAAAAAAACACAAGTCATTAAAATGTAGATTCATAAGGCTTCCAAACTTCTCAAATTTCTGCTTTGAGGATTATTCTAGAGAACAATGAAAACAAAATTTTTTGAATCTGAAACTTTTGGTGCTACCCAATCAACGAAAGCTTCAATTTTCCTTTTTTAAGTCATCACACTTGTGATTTCTACCTCTTGAACTTAAATGCGTTGCTCCATTTTAAGTCTAATAAAATAAGGTGATATATATTACCGCAATGATCTTTTCCACGTTGGTTGGTTCATTCACAGGAAGATTTTCCTGCTAGGGGAAAAGCAAAAGAGGAACAATCATTAGATAACTAAATGATAGACATAAATAATATTGCAACACTTACATAGATCACATAAAAAACCTAGCTCATCCCAATCGGCCACCAAGAGTATTGTGAAGGCAATGTCGGATAGAAAATCAAGCAGCAAGACATCAATGGATAGGAAGTACATCTGACAGAATTTAAACAGCAACTCGATCAAGGGAAATTTAGACACTGTTATCTCCATCTTAACAGCTGGCTTTTACGCAATTGCAAATGAACTTTCTTTTAGGTCTGTGGTCATTAAAAGGATCACGCAAGGGGAACAATGAATCGCAGAATAACCACTATAAATGACACACAAATTCTCCAAAATTAAAGGAAAGGATCAGAACAATCTGGAGAGGAATTGAAAAAGAAGATTGACAGGGTACTACATTAAAGAATTATGGTTAGGCCTATTAGTGTTCACAAATCTTCTTTTCACCTGTCTTAGTACAAAATGACAAATGAATCACTATTGGTTTAGATCCCTGGGTAAACAAAATTTTAATTCCTTCTGAAGTATCTACACAGGGATGGCCTGTCATAAATATATCCTGAGGGCACCACATGTAATTAAAGAGAGCTTTTCCTGCCTTTACTTTGAAATTTTTAATATGGCAGAAGCATTAGGCCTGTGTCATGAATTTTGTACATTAAGTTTGGATTGAAATGGCCAAAACAAACCATTGAAGTGGTTATTTAAAATGTTTTCTGTTTTCATTTTTGGTTTAGCACATTCACTCTGTGGAAATATCATGATGACAATAATGATAACTTATATAAAAAATTTTCTTTCAAATAATTACTTTAAGTTATATTACTTGCTTAAAATGAACAAACAAATCTAATAAAATACTACAGTCCATATGAATTTCATGATTACAATAAAAAAAGAAGAAGCATATCCCCTATTACACATGAATTATGATTAAACTTTCAAAGTTGACAAATTTAGATTTATTCAAGAGCAACAGCAAAATTAAGATCTAACTGACAAACATAAACCGTCAAATTTATGATTAAGAAAACCCATTAGAGATGAATATGTGACAGCAGTTTAGCATCTCCAGCTTCACTTAAAATGATAATGATAT
>JAHPZR010038152.1:22500-24911 GCA_019787425.1 Platygyra sinensis | reverse complement strand
TGGTTAGAAAATAGCCTTTATGATCTAAAAGCATAACAAGACAACTGTCTACATACTCAGGCTTGTGTTGGCTTCCGCTGTCCTATTCTTATCATTATAAAATAGACACGTGTAAGTTCCAGCGTCACTCGGCTTAAACTGGTGGATGCCAAATTCACTCGTTATTAAATCTTTCCCGTCGTGTTTTGCCCTAGAAACAACACGTCGTCCATCCTTGAACCATTTGACTTTAGGTAGTGGCGAGCCACGAGCAGAACAATTTAGCTTGACAGAATCACCAACATTCTGCACTTGAATCTCACTGGATGGGTGTGACACAATAAAGGGATTCACTTAAAGATATAAAACATAGCATAACCATTTAAAAGACGCTTCTAGTCAGAATATATAGATGATATAACATTGCCGCGCGGGTATATGAAATGTTCCTTCGAGCGTGGAAGAGCAGCTCTAGCTAGTGAAATATTTTTTTACATGAAAAGAGAAATTCCGTATCTTCAAGTGGCTATGTAATGTTCTAGTTATCGTGTAAACACCACCAAAATCTTAGACCATTTAACTATTGCAGCAGAGGTTTCATTTGTTACGGGACCATAACAACGGTGATCTTTTCACCTGTGAAGGTAACATGTTATTTTTCACGCGTAAATATATAATGTTTTGGCTGGTATTTCATTAGTATTTATATCGTAAAAAGATTTTTTCTTTTAAATTCTAAGCTTACCAACGTCTTTTACATTGACCCATGTTACGGCTATAACGCTCCCAAGTTGATTCTGTCCTTGACATAGGTAAGCACCATCATCGTCATCTGTTGTGTTTTTAATCGTAAGTGTGTCACCTTCAATGATATGCCGGTTGATCGGAAGTTCCTTGCGGGATCTTGTCCATGTAATCACAGGTGAAGGGTAACCAAAGATGTCACATTTGAAAATGGTGTCCCAGTTTTTGTAACCAATCACAGCTTTCTTTGGTTCTGTGATAAATTTGGAAGGTACTGCAAACAAGCGGAGGAGAGAAAGCAAATTCAAAATAAGCCTTTATAGTTATATATAAGGCTGAAATACTCTGAAAAGTATCAAGTCTGTTCTGATAAACTAAACGTTTCGGACTTGGCCATTCTTCTTTTCATTTTGTGAGTTGTTGTTCTCGTGCCAAAGCTTGTTTGGTTTGAGCTTCAAAGCAACACTGCAGTAATGAGGACGATGTAAAGTCTGTGAAATTGATGATGTAAGAACTGCAAATTGACATGGGATTTTTTTGGGCGTTTAGGAATCTAATTTCAACAAGTGTGCATTGCAAGCCGTATTTAAAACCAAAACTATCTAAAGCTTGTAACAGTTAAAACAGGCCTGGAACGAATGATAAAGGTCTTTAAACCTCCATTAATTTTGACGCTAGAATATTACATCAATATATCAGATATAAATAAATAAATAAATAAATGAATAAATAAATAAATAAATAAATAAATGAATGAATGAATGAATGAATGAATGAATGAATCAATCAAGCAATGAATCAATACATAAAGACTGATAAAGAAATAATTAAAGAATAAAGAAAGAAATAACGTATGTTGACTTTGAGCATCAGAAGTAGCCGCTGTGCCCGTGGAAGTAGCGACAACAGTAGTAACTGTAGCTAGAATAGCGGTAGCTGCTTTAGCACTCCGTAACAGTAGTAGTAGCAGCATTAGGCTCAATTTCCACCGGTCTCTCGGGTCTGGTCTACGTTTATCCCCTAGAAGAATGGCTAACGTGAGTGACAAAGTTTGTCTGTCATGCATATTAATAATAAAGTTAATTATTAATAAAGAGCGCTCCTGGTCGCCGAAATTGTCATATAATTACAACCCGGACAGTCCCACATAACACCTACAGCTCAAAGCATTTTAAAATTTATCGTTTTCTTTTTTTTTTTGTACAATGTTGTTTTTCTAATGTATTTTGTTTCACAGGAGTACTGGGAAGGGTAGTGCTCTAAGGAAACAGCGCCGTTCGCACTGTGTAGCCGCAACTAGTGATGCAAAAAGTAACATACATGTATTATTCTGCATGGGTTTTGCTAGTAGGTTTTGCTAGTTAGATTTGCTTTAACCGTGCTTTAGCTAATTAAGCAATTCAGTTTCGCCTGGCTTCGCCAGAGAATTGGAAAAGCTATCCATAAGAAGGCTGTACAATGTAATTAAATATAAAAATGGTTAGACGTTGTAGTCTTCTTGGAAAAGGAATATAAACCGTAGGTCCCGTCTCCTGTTAGGTGTTAGAGTCAGCAGGGGACGTTAGAGAACCCGCAAACTTATCGAAAAAACTGGGGAACGTAAGGTGTTGTGATCTGGCCTGATACTGGAAATTGGGAGCGTATGTATAATGTCCTTTCATTGATTGTAAACTGCTACGAGCAGTCCA
>JAHPZR010038152.1:12500-15000 GCA_019787425.1 Platygyra sinensis | reverse complement strand
CCACTTTTCTCAATTTTGTATGCTAAACTCCTCTACTAATCGAGGTCTCTGTGACTAAGCAGTTCACTCGTGACTTCTCAAACTACTCAGAAACAAAGTTCCAAAGAGAGCTATTTGAAATTGACTTTGTGGGTACAATTGTAATAAGGCAAATCATTCTCCACTTTTCAAAATAAACTAAACAAGTTCCTCATTTAGCGCGCCCATTAAAGCCAATTTCAAAACGCTGTTTATAGCCCCGGCCAAACGATAGCAACTTCTCAACGCAAACATATCCCAGCATTGTTGGCACAACATTTGCAAGCTCCGGCCAAACGATCGCAGCATTTGAACGCAACATATCAAAACATTGTTGGGCGCAACATGTTGCGTGCGTTTGGCCACCATGTTGCGACGTGTTGCGGCATGTTTCGAGTTGAAAATCGAACTAGTGCGCATGCTCAGGCGCAACATTGTTGCACGAACCTGGCCAAACGACTATAACATCATGCAACATCCACAAATGTTGCGTGAAAAATTTCACCATTTTCAAATTTGAGCCAACAACACCTAACATGTCGCAACATGTCGCAACACGTCGCAACAGGGTGGCCAAACGCATGCAACATGTTGCACCCAACAATGTTGCGATATGTTGCGTTAAAACGTTGCGATCGTTTGGCCGGGGCTTAAGATCAATTAAGATCAAGAATTCACCTCTATTATTCTGGTGACATATAAAACTACAAAATTTATCGTAACAAAATACTGATGCTCACGGCGAATAAGTAAGGGATTTTTTCCACAACTATTTCGAAGATAATCAACTAGTAACATTAAAAAGACTTGGAAGGTATCAACAATCTTTTAGGTCGCAAACGTAAAGCTATAGCTATTAAAAATATCACCTCGCTGAAACGCGTGGGATCCTGTCAAATTCCACAAAATTTCTCAGACCTTCCTGACATTATGAATAAGTATTTTTGCCCAATTAGTCATAACGTAGCCTTTTCCAAGCTCTCGGAAGTTGGGAGGGATAAAAAGGAAGAGTAAGAGAAAAAAATGAGGGAGGACTAAGGCGAGGAAGGAAGAAGAGAGCCCGTAAGAATTTCTTTAAAGACCCTCTTCCGTCCACCCGTGGTTTAATGAAGTGTCGAAAAGAAAAATGTCAACTTGTCAATTAGCTGGAAACGTTCTCCTTTTTCTCGCGCGAGGAAATGGCGCAATTCGTGAGTGGCAGCATGATCTGACGGCCTGTTTACAATCGCTCGTTTTCGCTTGCTGGCTTCAATATATGGCATGTCTTCTTCAAATGCAGAATTCCACCCTTCAAGACACTGCAGATTTTGTAAAAAAGTCTTCCCATGTAGTGGAACGAAGGTCTCTCGAGTTTCTTTGTGTGGGGAAAAACAAATAATTGGTGGATTTCACGGACAGTGAAAGGTTAGTTTTGTCCGATGTAGTCGCTTCGCTTGGCCATAAGCTTGTGAGGAACGAACTGCTATAAAGCGTGAGTTGGCTTACTTGTGCAAGAACCCTTACCAATTTACGGAACTTTTGATAAAATTGCGTCGAAATCGAACGACGACATTTCTGTTCCTTCGGCTTGAATTTTTTTTTTTTTAACAACTTTATTTATTGGTCATACACATACAATTTTATAAAAATAAATACACTTCTTCTACTTACAATAAACTACTAATTTACCAATAAATAATTACAACTCTTAAATGTTACCATTTCGATAGTACAAAGAACACTTATGCTACATCCTATATACATTAATACATCTAATACTTCATACATTTAATGATTAGGAGTTACTCTAATTATAATGAAAATTGTGGGAATAATAGGAAGGTGGAGGAGACATCTTTGTTTCTCATATCATTTATGCTTTAATATGTTCGATTCTGTATTTAAGGTGGCCGAACACAGTTTTCAAGTGCCTATGCCTAATTCACCATAACTTTTTAACTATTTATGCTTTGGCGCCCATTTTTTGCAAGAGTCGAGGTTAACTACAGAAATGTTTATTCTCGCATTTTGACGAGGGTGTGTGCTGTTGCCATGGCAATGGGGCTGGTTAAAAACAAGGCTTAAATAATGGTGTTTCGTTATATTTAAAAAAACATCCAGTCGTTAGATTGTTTTCATATTTTGCACACTAAGAATTGACATTAAATCCCTTCTGTCAACACGGTTCTAATAAAATTTTGACACAGGCGATTTTCGTAATTCGCCGTTAATCCTTTTCTGTATTATTAAAAATTCCCTATGTCAAATTTCAGATGTTTTTGATAGATCATTCACGTGGTCTCTGATGTATTTTTCTGCCAAATTTCTTGAAATTCTAACGATTGGATCGTTAGAAATCGGCATGTTTCTGCTAAAGCAATCGGTCTCAATTTTTCGAGCGACTGCGCAAAATCAGCAAGTAAGATTGAACTAGTATGCAGTTTGTTAATGTAGATGTAGTATTTCATGAAAAGCATCGTGTAGTCAAATTTCTTCTTTACAT
>JAHPZR010038152.1:0-2500 GCA_019787425.1 Platygyra sinensis | reverse complement strand
TTACATCGTCCTCATTACTGCAGTGTTGCTTTGAAGCTCAAACCAAACAAGCTTTGGCACGAGAACAACAACTCACAAAATGAAAAGAAGAATGGCCAAGTCCGAAACGTTTAGTTTATCAGAACAGACTTGATACTTTTCAGAGTATTTCAGCCTTATATATAACTATAAAGGCTTATTTTGAATTTGCTTTCTCTCCTCCGCTTGTTTGCAGTACCTTCCAAATTTATCACAGAACCAAAGAAAGCTGTGATTGGTTACAAAAACTGGGACACCATTTTCAAATGTGACATCTTTGGTTACCCTTCACCTGTGATTACATGGACAAGATCCCGCAAGGAACTTCCGATCAACCGGCATATCATTGAAGGTGACACACTTACGATTAAAAACACAACAGATGACGATGATGGTGCTTACCTATGTCAAGGACAGAATCAACTTGGGAGCGTTATAGCCGTAACATGGGTCAATGTAAAAGACGTTGGTAAGCTTAGAATTTAAAAGAAAAAATCTTTTTACGATATAAATACTAATGAAATACCAGCCAAAACATTATATATTTACGCGTGAAAAATAACATGTTACCTTCACAGGTGAAAAGATCACCGTTGTTATGGTCCCGTAACAAATGAAACCTCTGCTGCAATAGTTAAATGGTCTAAGATTTTGGTGGTGTTTACACGATAACTAGAACATTACATAGCCACTTGAAGATACGGAATTTCTCTTTTCATGTAAAAAAATATTTCACTAGCTAGAGCTGCTCTTCCACGCTCGAAGGAACATTTCATATACCCGCGCGGCAATGTTATATCATCTATATATTCTGACTAGAAGCGTCTTTTAAATGGTTATGCTATGTTTTATATCTTTAAGTGAATCCCTTTATTGTGTCACACCCATCCAGTGAGATTCAAGTGCAGAATGTTGGTGATTCTGTCAAGCTAAATTGTTCTGCTCGTGGCTCGCCACTACCTAAAGTCAAATGGTTCAAGGATGGACGACGTGTTGTTTCTAGGGCAAAACACGACGGGAAAGATTTAATAACGAGTGAATTTGGCATCCACCAGTTTAAGCCGAGTGACGCTGGAACTTACACGTGTCTATTTTATAATGATAAGAATAGGACAGCGGAAGCCAACACAAGCCTGAGTATGTAGACAGTTGTCTTGTTATGCTTTTAGATCATAAAGGCTATTTTCTAACCAAATTTTAATGTTCTGAGCAACATAACACAGGGTGACAAAAGGGTATTTAAACACTCATTCATCACCAATTCAAATCATTATTCAAAATAAAGTTTTCACTCAACGCGCGCTCTAATTGGTTGAAGCAGCCTGCTTTATCATAGAACAGACAACGGGTAACTGACGTTAAACTGGCTTTCAAATTTTTGCTTCGGACGTTTGACATGTTTGACCCAAGCTAACTGACATCCTTTGTGAACGAACAATTTGTCAGCAGTAATATAAATTATCACCAACAATAATGTACAAACTACGAAAATAACACGTTTTCCTAGATTCGGAGAAAACGCGCAGGAAAATAAACAATCTCTTAACCTTCAGAATGTTTCGATAAAAGACATATTCCGAAGGAAAAAATATTCTTTAGAAGTGAAACAACGACGGAAAACTCCAACCGAGCTGTCTCTTTTTATGATGAAAAGCTTTTTAGCGAAGTAAACCTCAACAATTTATTGTCATCGTTGACCCGACGAGTCATAACTTAAAAGCTTGCTCTGATATTCTCTCCTGTGCTTAGAGAAGGGTCAGTGAAAGCAGTTTCTTACTCTTTGCAACTTAGACCGTAATCTGGGCAATCTTGCTGCAGGCGGCTGCAAGTCGTAATAACTGTAACTCCTTTAACAATAAAACTCTACTACGTCTTGTGTTTTCCCCTGCACTCCTTTCATACTCTACCGGCTCCTGCGTGCTTTACAACAGAACAGAGCACAGTTGAGGCTTCGTTATTTTGAATGGAATGCTCTTACAGCTGTACCGCTAAGAATCAGGTTAGTTAAAAATACAATTATTGAAGAAGAAAACATGTTTTGGAACTTGATTTTTGTATAGATGGTCTTAATTTTAGTTTCATATTTGTTATATAAAAGTTTTTTTCCGATTTATGATCCAAACATCTTTGGATCTTCTTCGGTCGTCCTCGGCAATCATCGTAAACTGCCCGGAAATCTTCGGGAAATGTTCGCAAACGTTTTTCTGGTCATGGAACAATCTTTGAAAATCTTCGGAAGTCCTCGGAAAATCCCCTGAAAATGGAAACTACGGCCTCTAAATACGACCCAAAAAGACCCAAAAATTCACAAGGATGTGCGAAGATGTTCTGAATACGATAGGATCCTTTTCGACCGTACGAAAATGCAAAGGTAGGAAAGCCATCGTGATAAGTTAGTTCCTGCCAACGTACATTCCTTTTATTCCTGCCTGATGCCAGGCAAAGAAACTGCGTAGATATGGATGTGTGTTGTACAACTAGT
>JAHPZR010038148.1:0-18660 GCA_019787425.1 Platygyra sinensis | reverse complement strand
TTTGTCTCAATCAGGTATTAGCTTTCTAAACTTTGACAACACAAGTGACACTATATTACGCAACGAACCGATCGAGAACAGTCGCTGTTTGCATGCTTAAAGTGCAGTGTGACTGCAGCTGAAATGATGTAATCGCCGGATAATAAAATCAATGGCACCTATTATCTTGATAGATAATAGGCCACGTTCGATATATCAATATTCTGGCATGGCTCCCAGGCTTTCAGGTCAAACTTCTATATTTGGTGTTGTTTTCTTTGTATCTAAGTCTCTTTTGGGAATTGAGGGACAAAAGAAACTTGATAATTCGCAATTTTGACCCGAAAGCCTCGGAGCCATGCTTAAATATTGATATATCGAACGTGGCCTATTATTAAAGAAAACTTATGCGATGGACATCATGAAAAGATTATCTATGGCTCAGAGCATTTGACGCGCCGCTACAAAGCCATTGTTGGTCTAAGAAAAGCGTCACAATGTTAGGTACTAAATGAAACTCTGCTTGTTTTCTTTTTCAAGTTTTTGCGATTTTCAAATTTATTCCCCGTGACATCACATCTTCGATTCGTTTAAATCAGGAGCAACTCTGCTTTGTTCTGACAAAATCATTACAGCATGAAGAGAGCAAGACTTCCCTGCAGACAACTTAGTAGCCAGTCGATTAAGAGTTCACTTTTATGCTACATCAGTCCAATAGTAGCAGACTTTGAGTTGTCGGTCGAGAATCGTTTTCTTTTCCTTCGTGGATTACAAGAATTAGCTCATAAATTGATTACTACGTGAGATACGTTTATTTTGTAAGAGTCTATGTAAGTGAATTTTACGTGCAACTCTGCTTACAGTTTATTATCTCATTTATTTACATTTCTTAAAATGGATCGAAATAGGCTGTCTTTGACCTCCTTCGCCGTTGCCATGGCAACCATTGTTGATACCAAAGCTATCTGAATTTAAAAATTTTTGGGGTTATGTAAGGAGCCATAATCAGGGACGGAGACCGTAAGCGCGGGCCATTTCTAGTATTGGGGTTGGCGCCATGATATGGGACAATTTTTCTATTTTTAGAACAAATTCCGCTATCTCCTGCAGCACACGCGCGTACATTGCTGCGAGGATTTTCGCGGATGTCGCGCAGGGGAAATATTAATGGCGTCCGAAATCGTTTATATTTTTAATTTGGCCCACACCTCAACGCCTTTATGGCTGTTGGAATTTTGCTAAGTATTTTCGCTCAAGTTGCTCCAGTTTGAGTGAAGACAGTGCCGAATTTAGGTATGTCCCGCTTTATATCGCTGACCAAGTTGAGTTCCGCTCCTCCTTTTACCTGCTTTTACAAGAACTTCACATTCCTCCACTCTAAATTTCACATATGAAGAAGATTAACAGCTTTTTCATAACACAGAAAAAAAACCTAGTTGGATATGTTTGGATATGTTTGGATATGGCAGCGTTAAGGCCCAATAAGTGACAATAGGTTTATTTCCGTAGATGCTGCTTAGTTTTGTTTGTGTAAAAATCCAATAAATTTTCTGTTGTCGATGAATGAGAGCGCCCGCCGATGCGTGTTTTGCACAGCTAGTAAAAGATGACAAATTGGACTTCGTACTTTGGTGTGAAAATGTACATCGAACTCATATGTTTAAGGTTGAATAATGTTTGAGAACATGTTAAAAGCTTAGCTGAAAATATGTGAATACAGCAGACATAATCAGAAAAGTTCCGATGACACTTTTAATGAACTCGAATAAAGATTTCGATTGAATCAAAACTCCCTGTCTATTTTTTTTTCGCAGTGTAAAGTTTCACTATGTCAAGAAACACACATGACGTTAGTAGCCTTTTGGTAAACGTTGGTAAAATTTGTTGTAGTATCTCAGCAGAAAAGACAACGAAACAAATCTTTTTCCCGATTTTTCACAATCTGAAAACACCGACTCGGACTTAAAAGTGCACGCGCTGCACTATGCAAATGAACTACTCTTACGCGTCAGACTTGCCTTCAAAAACTTTTGCAACCTCACCAAACGAGCAGAAACAACTAGAAACTATCAAACACAGGTTTTGGTTATGATAAGCCATTGTTTGGCAAACTCACAAGTTAACTCGATACCGGAGTAAACAGTTTTCTTACAGAACTTTTCTCTACAAAACAAACTCAAAAGTTTACGAGAATAACTAGCCGGCGAGCGGACTTTATTCATTCACAGCGCGAAATTAAAGAAATTCTCGATCCTGAAAAACACACCTTTTCCATTAAATCAGATGAAGAAAGTAAATAGAGGAGCCCTGGTTCTTCTCTGCCTTGTTCCCTGCATCGCCCGTAAAAAATCGGCTAGAGAATCTCGCAACTCCCACCATTTCGTCACACAACGTGACAACATCCACGCGAGAGCCCAAGACACGTGCATGGATAAGCGCGAATATATGACGTCAAGATGGCGCAATTTGTTCTAAAAATAGAAAAATTGTCCCATATCATGGGTCCGCGCGCATCCCAAGACTTACGGTCTCCGTCCCTGATTATGGCTCCTGGTTATGTTTAAAATGTGTCCTCGGTCAAAGTTTTTTTCCTTATCAATTCTGGTGTAAATGAGATCCGATGCCAGATATATATCACGATGAGGATGTTTAAACTAGGGCCACTTTCATTCCAGCCCTTTTCTTTAAGGAGTCCGCTGTTCTTCCGTCTTGAAATTGGAAATCGTCATCTCTCAAAATAGCAGTCCACTGCCCAAACCCGTGCTTAGTTATCCCTTCTTTTAGAAAATCGTCCTCTTCTTTTGTAAATTTCAAAACGCCGCGAACGTTCTTGTGAGAACGCAAAATTCTTTTAGGCAGGGCGTCCTTTTTGGGGGAGGAGCTGATATTTTGCACCGTTTCAACTGAAGGCCCGACCTCGGAAGTTGAGTCTCCGAGTCTTGCGTGGACGTCCTCGTCCACTTCTGAACCCTTGGCACAAACGTTATAAGAGCTACGTCACGGCTTGCTCTTCTTGAAAAGTTCAGCCTTGAAGTTTCTGTGGCACTCGTGACCCTTCAAAGCAACCTCACGGGATCGTTGCTTTTGATAGTGCACTTTAGCAACAGCAGAGCTGTGTTTGTGGTCTTCAGACAAAATCCTCTGCTCCTCGCTAGTGAGCTGATTGAGGCTCTGCGTTTCAACAATTTGGCGATAGCGCGTGGGATGGGTGTACTTTCCGATTGCATCAAACACCAGTTTGCTCATGATCTCGCTCAATTTACCATGTTGGTCGCCATTTCTGTTGACGAAAACAAAATACATACATACTTTATTGTCACCTCCCCAAAATTGTCACCTCCCCAAAATCGCACTGGGGTTTAAGCAAAGGTCTAACGTACGAGATGTAACCATTGAGCACTTGCAAGTTTGCATCGGTCAGAATCAAAGAATCAAAGCCATACTTTCCAGCAGTCTTGAACGTTTTCTGATCAATGATTCCACCCTTTTCCTTAGCTGTAGCATCCATGTCTAGCGTCAGATATTGATAAGTCATGGGACGTGACCCCTTCACTTTGATGAACAAATACGTGGCTACAAATTTCGTGGCAAATGTCAAGTCTGAGGGGTTTACTTGAGCTGGACTCGATTTGCAAATCTTCACGGTATTTTCGTAGCGCGGCAGATGGAATTTTACGACCTCCAGCAACTCTTCCATTGTTGCCCAGTGGCCTCTTGCTTCCAGTGTCTCAATGTCTAAATCTTGTGTCCACTGCAATCGCATCATTTTTTGCGACTGTCTTTCGCGCTCTTTTGAGGTACAACTCTGTTGCAGAGAACTTTTGAAAGACTGCCTCTGATGCGCCATGAAGTTTTCTGAAGTCGATCATTTCAGAAATAGCATCTATGTAGCCCAAACGCCCACCATGGCCGAGCTTGCATTCGTCTTGTAAGTAGTCGATAAACTTGAACAACATATTTGGAGAACACAAACTAAAGTCCACCACGTCAAATGTCAACTCTTCCTCGTCTTCACAACAAAATCTAAGAAACTTAAAGCATCTTGTTACTATTTGTTGGGCTGCACAATCTTTCTTGTAACCACCACCACTTCCAGTCAGCCATTTTGTAAATACTTCGCCAATGTCGCAACATAATGAAAATGAGGGAAGTAACTTTACCGCATGCTTTGTGGTCACGCTTGTTTGATCTTGAATTGCGCTCGCTATTGAAACATTGCTTGCTACCTTTAGCGAATCTGTGATTTCTTTCGAATTGGGTTTTTCGTCAAAGTAAAAGAACCAACTGTGCTTGGTGTAAACATATTTTCTGCAGCCCCTCTGACTCTGAAACCCATCATGGTCACACTCTTGTACTGGGCAGTGATACAAACTGTCTGTTTCGTCCTTTTCCAAGTGAAGGCGTTTCGGTTTTGGTGATGCTCCATCGATATCCGACCAATTGACTTTGCACTTCTTGCTCATTTTGGCGTTTTAAGAACATTTGGGCAACAGGAACCGATGACGAATAATGGAACTGCATATATTTGTTTTTATTTGCTAAGGCATACGCTTACTTGCCCACCCTCATTACTATCGTGTAAAATTCATGACAGTTAGAGGCAATCAAACTTGCCCAAGCAGGGCTGTGCGCGCCCTATTGTTTGCTTGAAATAGGAATTCAAAACAAAATGGTCCGATGTGTGTTCCCCAATCACTAATTTAGGAACCATGTATTCCATTTACAGATAGGAACTCGGAACAAAACAGTCCTAAATGACCAATTTGGGAACAATGTGTTCCATTTACAGATAGGAACTCGGAACAAAACAGTCCTAAATGACCAATTTGGGAACAATGTGTTCCATTTACAGATAGGAACTCGGAACAAAACATTCCTAAATGACCAACATGGGAACAATGTCTTCCATTACAGATAGGAACTCGGAACAAAACAGTCCTAAATGACCAATTTGGGAACAATGTGTTCCATTTACAGATAGCAACTCGGAACAAAACAGTCCTAAATGACCAATTTGGGAACAATGTGTTCCATTTACAGATAGGAACTCGGAACAAAACATTCCTAAATGCCCAATTGCAACATGGGAACAATGTCTTCCATTTACAGATAGGAACTCGGAACAAAACAGTCCTAAATGACCAATTTGGGAACAATGTGTTCCATTTACAGATAGCAACTCGGAACAAAAACAGTCCTAAATGACCAATATGGGAACAGTGTCTTTCATTTACAGATAGGAACTCGGAACAAAACAGTCTTAAGTGACCAATTTCGGAACAATGTGTTCCATTCACAGATAGGAACTCGGAACAAAACAGTCCTGATTGACCAATTGGGGAACAATGTGTTCTATTTACAGTTGGGAACTCGGAACTAAATGTTCTTCTTTTACACTAGAGTGAACGTTTTGTTCCTACCTTGTAAAAAATCTGGTCCTCTTATGGTCAATAGGAACACAAAAACGAGGAACAGTCGATACTAGAGGAACGTTCTTTTGGGAATATAGGAACAGCCAACGAAACTTAAAATCAGTGAAAAAACGAGAAAACGACTAAAGAAAAAACTCCAAAAAGGGTAAGTCAAATGCTTAGGAGAAATGGAAACCATCATTAAAATTTGGTGAAGTTTGTTCCGCTCAAAGGCAGCAAAACGCGCAATAATAAAATTTTGGGAAATGTATAGGAAGAACCCAAAAGAGCAGAAGCAAATAATATTTTAGATCATTTAGAAATTCCTAATCATGATTCTGTTGAAATGAGATAAAATCAACCTGAAATGACAGTTACTTAAAAGAGAAATTATCTTACAAAAATAATTAATGACGCAGAATATAGAAGAATACAAGCAGTAGCTTTGAAAACAGACGCCACTAAAAAACATAAAGCTGGTATAATTAGTGAAAATGAAAGAGACAGGGTCCATAGTCAATCAGATAAATTTCAAAAAGAGTTAAATGGTTACAAAAAGTATTATATATTCAAAAGTAAAACAATCAAAAGTTATGGTCTTAAAAGAAGTCAAAGAGGAAGAAGAGCTTATTTTTTTACTGTGGCCAAAAAATATGTGGAAACGTATTCCTCATCTAATGCAGCAGCACGAGACCCCGAGGAAAGGGCATCCTACAATACACAAGTTGATTCAAATCGAAACGCAATCTTGAAAAAAAAATAAAATAAAATAAAGCGGGCGAACGCTCCGACTGACGACCTAGAATGACTTAAATCTCCCGCCAAGACCTTAAATAGTCCCAAAGCAACCCGAGATGCACCGCGAGTCTCTCCAACGTGCCGTCAGAATAATAATTTCCGACTAATTAGTCCCTCAAACGTCAGAAATTGCATTTTCCCTTTATGGTTAACTTTTGTAATCAGGTCCGCTTTTAGGCTTGGCTAAATCTATATATTAACGAAGTGCGAGGACCCTAGTGGAAAAATATCGGCCCGAAGTCTTGACTGGGGCCAATAGGGAGTTTAAACAAATTGCTACGGCTAGCTGATACGGTTATCGTGGTTGCAGAAGTCTAGGGAGAGTGCGTCGCCGTAGCCCGCCAAAACTAAACTATAAGCAACGCGAAATACAACTTGTACGGCTGAGAAGTTTTAAAACTACTTAGAGTCTTCCAGGCCGTTTGCGTACGTCTTAAAACTCTAAATGACTTCGTTCAAAGAAGCAATGGATTTTATTTTACTTTGCTATGACCAAGAGATTCTTAATGAAGTAGAACTCCTGGTTTTACTCGAACAGTACAAGTCTCCAAGCTTAGAAATACCCGGTACAGTTCATATCCACTCTTCGACCTAAATGATATGGAGGATGATGATGAATGCCTCGCGAAATTTCGAGTCTAGAAGAGAGATTTACCCCTCTCTCGCAGAAGTACTTCAAATCCAAGACTGGATTTGCTTTAATCAGGGAAGCAAAGCCAAGGGTACAGGAGCCTTTTGTGTGGTGCTACCGAAAAACACTTTACCCTTGCCGGAACAGTGATATGGTACCACGGTTCGCTCGTGCTGTTCCTGTTTTAAGCATGGTAGGTAACCAACGAAGTGCTCGATTACATCTATGCAGTCCATAGTCATCGAATTATCAATTGCAATTCTGCAGTGTTGAAACCTATGCCCAAGTTATCTCCCAAAGAGGGTTATCATTGCAGAGTTGTTTTGGTTTTGTTGACGGGACAGTTAAGCCCATTGCGAGCCCTGATAATAATCAAAGGGTTGTTTACAACGGTCATAAACGGGTGCGTACTCTAAAGTTTCCGTCTCTAGCTCTGCCAAATGGGATTACTGGACACCTGTATGGCCCTGGTCGTAAGTACTTCTGTTCTTGAAGTTTCGCTTATACGAACCCCTCCCACTGAATATCCCCGAAGCGCAGCGTGCGCCTTGCTCAGCCGCTCCGCGGCATGTTTTTTCACGCACACACTAGCTGCCTACTGTTTTGATGGAGACCACTGCTCAAAAAAAAAAAAAACACTGACAACCCCCAGGAATCAGTTGTTGATGTCGCATAGCAAGCCAGACATCCAAAAAACAGATCTGGAATCGCGTGGGAAACGTGCTGATAATTTTAAATGTATGTATACGTATTTAAACAGACGGCAGCAAAACATCTTGCAATACATGTACAAGTTCACTTGACCTGTATAAACAGTGCCGAATTTAGAGAGCTAAACTGCTCCCATGGAACGATGATCGGAAAAAGCAATCGATCAATCGATGACAATCGATTAATCATTGTTAATTAGCATCGATTGGCATCGGCTTATCAATGATTAATCGATAATAAATATTAGTGGTCGCCAACTTCATCGATTGCCATCGATTGGCACTAAATTCATGTCACCGTATCTCAGCGTATCTTCAAATATCGCGCGTGTACGGAGATCGTATATTATTTTTAAACCTCAGTGGTAAAGTTTGAGAATCGTTCATTAATGTGGCTCCGCGAAAAACAGTACAAATAATTAAGACAATTAGCATATCTCGTTGCCAGTAGTACAAACTTGGGATCATGTGTATTTTGTGCACCCCTCGACCGAAATATCGGTCGACATATCGGGTGAGTGTCACCGATATATCGGTCGAGTGTCGGTCGATATGTCGGTCGACATATCGACCGATGTATCAACCGAGATATCGGCCGACATATCGACCGACTCTCGGCAGATATCTCGGTCGATATAGCGCCCGACACTCGGCCGATACGTCGCCCATTGACTGTCGGCGGAATATCGGTCGACTGCCGGTGGTATATCGGTCGACTGTCTTATAATATAAGTCAAAAGCTTAGACTGTAAGTGACAGATGATAAATTTCTTTTTCTGAAAGGTCCTGAAATATCGAGCAGATAACCTGAAGTTTGCTGAAATTACTTTGTCGTCCTTGTTAGTTTGAAACTTTTCACAACCGATCGCTTGTCTTAAGCTTTTTTGTATGTGTTAAAGACGGCAACTTAAGGGAAGCTTATAAAGATGTTCCCATTATTTCACATTTCAAAAGCATGCCGCGAAATGAGGTTTAATGTTTTGCTCTATTAGGAAATGCCACCTCTCCAAACGATTCAAGACGGCCCGAACAGGGTCATTTTTTGAGGCTAGCAAACTACCTCTTCAACAACACGTCCAGTTTCTTTGGAAATGGTCACAGAGGGGCTCCTGAAGTTTAATGTCATCGGAAGGGATTGCATCAAGGAAAACGCTCGTGAAAATGTCCCGGCATTGTCGAGAAGTTGCGTGGCGTGCGCTTATCTTGCATCCAATTCCTGTGCTCGGTGGACTCGGTGTTATTGTTCAAATCGTCGAGTCAAAATTTAATCATAAGTCAAAGGTATGTTCAGACAATTTTTGTACTATACCGTCAGAAAAGGATTAAAATTGTCAGTATGATAAAACGAGTGTACGCTATTTCTGCGACTCGTTACATCTTACTCAGAAATCTACTATCCAAGGCTAAGCGTAAAGCTTTGACTACTGCAGGAAAGTTAACAAAGTTAAGATCCCCTTCCGCAAGGGGTTGATACATAAGCAATCTTTTTATTTTGTATTATTGTTTTTCCATAAGAAATTGAAGAGCTCTG
This sequence comes from Platygyra sinensis, assembly GCA_019787425.1. Classification (NCBI taxonomy): domain Eukaryota; kingdom Metazoa; phylum Cnidaria; class Anthozoa; order Scleractinia; family Merulinidae; genus Platygyra; species Platygyra sinensis. Next base: position 9,600 of record JAHPZR010038148.1, on the reverse strand, counting down.
CTTGGACATTTTTTGCTACTGAAGTCGGGACAGCAAGGACGCCGCCTAGATCAATTGAGACACTCCTAACGTCTTACTGAACCAATAAAGATTTACCATATGGTTGTAAGATCCTTAGAAATCCATAAATTCAAATTAATTTTAATTTTTCTAATCCTGTTCACGAAGTTATCTTCAACATTTATGCTTTGATTATACGACAGAAAGGTTCCCCATACTTAAACTAGATCTTTGGTACTTTTGAAATCCAGTATCTTAGAATGGCTGAGATTTATTGTTTCTGCTGAACCACATTGTAAAGGAAACTATAATGTTAAATAGCCCCACCCTTAAGTAAAAAAGTCACAGAGATGTTTGAACCTGCGCCGTGTTGTTCAAAGCATGATTAAGGTAACCCAGGGTTATGCTAGAATTTTGATTTCGGTTTTGTGACATTTTGTTGAGGTGTTCTGTTTATATTGTTTGCCCTGCAGTTTTAAACTGCAGTAGTTTCAAACCACAGGAAAAAGGTTAGAGGTGAAAAACATTTTTAAACGACAAAAATAATATATGAAAGTAATGTAACACGAGCGTGGGACCTAGAAAAAATCTGAGTCCCGAAAGGATTTGAACCCATGACCTTCCGAACACCGGGCGGACGCTCTATCCACTGAGCTACGAGAACTCATGGAGAGCCAGGTCATTTAACTGAGTTCTTATATGACATGCGTGACAAAATAATGTTGAAAGTTAAAGTGCCCATATCGTCAAAATTTTTATTTTCCCATCTGATCCTATATATATTCCATGCAATGAACTTTGGCGAACAAATTTTCGATTTGGATAAAAAGCATTTTTCTATGAAGTTTTAAAAACCTGAAAATCCTATTTTATTGCGGTCTACCCGTGCCGCTGATCACATCATCGACGTGCTCGGATTTGTGACGTAGATTAAGGAACACGTGACTTCAGGCTTGACTTATCTCACTTGTTTTACCTCTGTAAATTTAGCTTTGCAGTCTATGCAAAATGCTCCTTTCCAGCATGTGGTATGAACTACTAAGTTTAATTTACAGAGGTTAAACAAGCGAGATAAGTCAGCCTGAAGTCACGTGTTCTTTAATCTACGTCACAAATCATTCCAAACCAGGGAAGACTGGTGCGAATGGCGGACCAAAATGGCGGCAAATTTGAACGTTTTTAAAACTTCTGAAAAAGATTGCATTTTATCCAAATTGCATTTTTCTTTCGCTGAAGTTCATTGGGTGATATATGGAATCAGATAAGAAAAATAAAAATTTGATGATATGGGCACGTTTTTATATATTTCTTAATCCTGGGTTAATTAACCGGCTTTCGAAAAACACCTGACTCTGAACCTGCTCTTTTGGAATGAAAAAGATTATTTTGACTGATTCTGTTGTTTATTCCTTATCGATCAGCTTCATAGAGGAAGCCGGGCTAGAAGAGAAAGATGGGTGGTAGGATTGTTTCGACAGCAATACACACCAGCTAGACCGTATTTACAGCTCGTCAGGCGACGTAATGCTGCAGCTCTTTTTACCTATAATCCAACGCAATGTTCGGGCTGGTTCAATTGTACACAGCGACGAGTGGGCAGCTTACCTGCAGTTACAGAGGAGACTAGGTTTGCATCACACAACGGTCAACCATTCTCTCCACTTTGTCGATCCAGCCACGGGCGTCCACACACAACACGCCGAAAAGTAACTGGAGCTCAGCAAAAGACAAATTCAAAGTAATGGAACGGTAATAGCAACCCTAACTTATTGTTGGAGTATATGCAGGAATTCATGTGGAGAAGATGGTATGGTGATTCTTACCCAAATGGATGCTTTAAACGACTTCTACAAGACATTGCCGAACAATATCCTCTATAAATAAGAATCTTAAAGGCTGATACATTTTCAACGTACGCGTTTAGCTGTCGCGTTTGGAAATTTTCCATTGTTTTTAAGCCTAAAAACAGAAAAAAATGCCAACAGGCAAAATGCGACAGCAGAACGCGTATGTTAGAAATTAATACACCATTTCTATATAGCAGTGCAAGACATACAACTAATTGCAACAACGTTGTCTTCGAAAATTGAAAAAAAAAAAGGAAAAAGCAAACTAAATAAGAATTAATTGGGAATTAAACGTGAAACATTTTTAAAAACAACGGAAAACGTGAACAATCTTACCAATGATGCTTAAGGCTACTACGAGTGCCCGCCTTCGCCGTCAGTGTCGGTGAAAAGGTTATTATCATGGTCAGAAAAGGTGAGATTACAGCTCTAAAGGTAACTGACGATGGACCGCGACCAACTTGGTCATTTGCAACGTGAACTGGTGCCTGTGCTTGTATGTTTCCCAGTTTTAATTGTGAATCACGGTGGGTCCAAAAGGCCTAAAAATGAGTCATTGAAACTATTTTGGTATTCTTTGTAAATTCTTTACCAAACTTGGCATATGAACTTGCGTTGTGTTCCCGATTGTTTCGACATCAAGACCGACACAAAATCTTAAATGATGACGTCACAAATCATGGCGTCACAAATATCCTTGATATAAAGTTTCTTTTTTCAAGAAAAAAATTATGCTGTTTGAAACACCTTGACGAGAGGAACTTAATGCCGAAAACCATTCCTTGCTACATGTATGACAAAAGCTTCGTGAGTTATGGCAAGTTAAAACAAAAATCGTTGTCCCCCGGAAACCTGCTAATCCATACTCTTTCTTAGAAATCGAAACCCTCGGCAAACTTTTAAGAGCTACTTTCTGGGAAACCTAATATTTTGCTGAGATATAATGCTTAGAGTAGCCAAAAATCGCAGGGGTATAGAATTTTAGTTTTTTGTTTTCTAGCAATATTATAAAAGATTAAAGAATTAATTACGTCACATTTTATGGCGTCGCAAACACAGTTTTGCGGCCTTATCAATCACAATAAAATCTTCCATTGTGATTTTTTTGTGTTACATTTGTTCTTATCGTCTAGGGAAACCTCATCTGCAACATAACCGAAAATAGTGGCACAAAGCAACAACTCTAACTTAAAAAATATTTCACACGGGGGGGAACTTCTTTCCTGGGAAAACTCACTCCAAACTTTGAAAAGCCATATCTCAGCTAGTTTTTGTGATATGGACAAACGGTTAGTGGCACTCAACTTGTCTTGATAATTCCTTTCGAACACGGGCGAAAACTTTTCCAAATTAGTAAAATGAGATTTACAACTTTTGTATGACGTCATTAATTGCGACGTCATAACTTTCTGTCACATTTAAACTCAAAATGATTGGGTCGATGTCCTACACCTCCTTGCCTAGTTTCGTAAACAAACCCTCAAAATTCACAAAATTATTGCAAAACGCACGTTTACATGCCCCATTTTAGGGGTGGTTTGGCCCCGACGTGAATTTATCGATTTCAAATCACTTCAAGAATAAAGATTTTAATCTAAGGGCGCGTTCGTTTGGGATAATCCGGAATAAGAAATATATTCCGGAATATATTCCGGCTATTCTGCTCCTGGGAGCAGAATAGCCGGAATGGAAATCCAGGTATTCCGGAATGAGAATAGCTCCCAAACAAACGCTTACTCGCACTATTCCAATTATTCTTATTCCGGATTGATCCCAAACGAACGCGCCCTAAATTCAATTGAAACTGGATGGGCTTTGTCTTTCTGCCAAACAAAATCGAAGAAATCGCGTTGAGCGAGTTCTATTGACCTCGGTAATCGAACGCACCAGTTCGATTAACCGAACTCACCGAAAAATTCCCGCTCGATTAAGTGCGATTACCGAACCAATCGAACAGCAATCCGGCCGATTGGGCTCGATTGAGTACAATTGATTTTTGGTTAGGTTTGTGCGATTGACTACGCCGGATTTATACAAAGAATCCTCTGAGAAGCGGGGAGTAAATCGGGGGATATCTGCGCTGCTCAGCAGAAGTTACTAACTTAGTACAAGTTAAATTATGTCTGCAACGCAAGCTACAGTCACCAATACGCAAGTAGTCTATTAGATAGAGTAGGAACGTGGCCTACTATATCAGGCCCCACATATCAGACCCCAACATACAATTTGAGACCCCGACCTACCATATTACGGACCGAAACGTACCAAACCAGACCCCGATCATAGCGCTAAGGTTGGACTGTCTTGAGTGTCAAATTTTACTGTTTTATGTGTCAACCATTGTGCCAAGTAATACAGTAATTCTTCAGTGGCGTATTTTATTAATTATGGCGTTTACTAACAACAAACTAGAAGCTAAAGTCGCTATATTTGTTCAATGTTGCCACTTCTTTTCTAGCCTGAAGACTTTCAAGCATCCTATCCATATTCTAATACTATTTTGAAGGAAATATATAAATGAAAAAAAAAAAAACCTTTTAAAATATCGTTTTGAAGCAAGCATCGCTCCCAAAACGTTCTAAGATAATGATATGAAGCTATATGCATCACTTTGTTCCAAGACACGCGACCAGGGCAGGTAGCAGTGAAGTATCGGCGGAATGTCGGTAGCCTATCGATCCACATGTCGCGACAATTGGACAACCTCCGGTCGACATATCGACCACATATCGGTCGAGTGTCGGTCGACATATCAACCGATGTATCCGACCGACATATCTCGGTCGACATATCGACCGACACTCGACCGATATGTCGACCGACATATCGGTCGTCACTCGGCCGATATTTCGACCGACACATCGATCGAGAGTCGGTCGATATGTCGACCGATATATCGGTCGAGGGGTGCACACAAGAATGATCCCAAACTTGATCGCTTTAGCTTCAAGTTCATTGCAAAGATTTAACTGACCTGGGATGCAGTCGTCGTTCAAACACGGTTAAGCTAATTGTTATTTCTTCTTCTTCTCCTCCTTCCTCTCTTCCTCTTCCTTCTCTTCCTCCGCTCATCACTCCTTCCTCCCCCTCCTCCCTCCTCCTCCCCCTCCTCCCCACTCCTCCCCCTCCTCCCCCTCCTCCTCCTCAGTCTCTACATTAGATGTTTCCAGATCTACGGGATAATAAAATTCGCTTCGTGAAAACTGTTCGTCTTCCTCGTTTCTTTAGCTCTGTAAAGTATCAATCTTTTAGGTTAATTTCTCTGCGAAGAATGAGGAGTATTTACACGTTTTCTTTCATAGTTTTCGCATGCTAATTTTAAATTTGCTTGCTTTCGGAAACAGAAAAAAATACACAGCTTATGACCGTTTCCATGGAAACGGTCCGTATGGCGAAATCCCGACCAAGAAAGAAAACCAATCAGAACGCTCCGGATTCACCTCAAGCCTATCTTGCCATATAATAAAGCATCATTCTGTATGTTTTGTTGTCAAGGATTTGTGTTCATCGTAAAAAAAAAAAAAAAAAAAAAATTGTGTTCATTGTTCAGATGAAACACAACATTAGATGACACAAAACATTAATGTTGTGTCATCTAAATGAAGTGAAAGCCTCACTCACTCTTTGCTTGTTACAATTTATGTATATTTTATTCAAAGAAAATGTAAGTGATTAGTGCAACATTTATCAGTACACCTTGAGACAGTTTGTGTAACTTTTTAAACATGTACCATGTTACAACAAATACATGTCTAGATGACATTAAAGGTGGCTATTCTATATCACATGCATCATACTAAGCCTATTTTGTTAATTTGGTTGCTTGCACAGTGGGAAGGTTGAGTGGACGCAGAAAAGCATGCATGTACACTGACCATTTACTTTATATATTACTAGCTACTAACATACATGTATTCTCTTGGGGTTTTATTGAGGCTGTGCCACTTGTAGTCCAGTAAGTACATATTATCATATTATGATATTCAAGAGCAAAATGTCTTGTTCCCAGCATTCTGCAAATTTGGGTTGTGTATCATTTACACAGAAAAAATTTCTTGTCAACGATTTGTGCAAATGGTTAGCAAACAATGCTTGATGGTAAGTTCTGTTCAGATTGGCCAACATACCATTGACTCAAAAAACTCTAAATATTTAACAAAAGTTTAACCTGATAATAATTTCAAGATGGTGGTGAAGAAGTTTCACAAACAAAGATATTATGCAGTCTGACAGTTCATTAACAGTAACTAAATTACTTCATTTAAGTGTCAGTCTTGATTTCTGGGGGTGGAAATTTTTCAGAACAGGCATTTCAGTATGTATTACTCCAGGTTGTAGTGGTATTATATGTACCAATATGTTTTATATTTCAATGAATAAGCAGACAATCATGATGACTATGTCAATATCTAAGGTGAGATGGTTGAAGCTAAGATGGTGAGCTACGTCAAATTGTACATCAGTTATGTGCTGGCTAAATGAAGTTGAAAGTGTGCTAGCTTGGTTTTCGAAGGAAAGCGTTGAAGTCTGATGGAGTCAGTTTGCCAAGACAATCCACCCTGCACTCAAAGTATTTATCATTTAAAGTTCTTGGGTCGTCATTGCCATGATTCAGTTGACTGTATCATTGTTTATAATAATTAACTTATTACTTTTATAATCCAGTAGATGCAACATTAACTGCTGCCCCTGAAATTAAATAGATAAAAGAATTATGGTAAAAATAATTTGGAAGATACCAGAAATGGGCAATCCCTTTTAGTTGACCCGGGCCCTAGCAGACAAGAGTCTTGAGTGAAAGCAAACACACTGCAGATAATTCTGATCAACTCTGTTTTCCAACAATCTAAGATATTGAATAGATTATTTACTACATTTTGATCCCATTTGGGTGACTTACAATGGTCACCAAATGTTACACAGCTTTTAAACTGTCACGTTTGGTATCAAGGTTATAGATTCATTAAACTTGAATGGACTTGTTTTGCCTGATCGATTCTGGGGAGTCTTACCCATGTAACCACACGAGCGAAGATTACAGCAGCAACGAAGTACAGATTCCATGACACTAATGCATTTTCAGGGAGATCATCTGTTAATGACATTATTCGACTTAGGTGGCCATTATTATAAAGCACTAAGCAGTCATTTGGCATTTCAATGGTACATAGCAATTTCATACCATAAACGCTGATAAATATTTACAGAATGCGAGCTTTATAGCAGTTGTCACGCCAGCGACAGTATATTCTGGACTCTTAGTCGGAAAAACAGGACTTTAGTTTAGTTCTCGGGTCGTTTGATGTGACGTGCTGGGCTGTATATGTTTTGCGTAAAGCAAATTCAAACAATTGAGAGAGACAAGCAATATTTACTCACCAGAAATCTGAATAAAAGCTGGGAAGTCAAAATCCACAATAGGCTGCCTTGAGCTGAGGGAGCTTCGCAATCATTCAGCCCGTAATGACCGTAATGGAGGCCGACGGAATCCGACGAATATCTCAAAAACAATTTGGGCTCCACGAATTCTAAAAATTTTTCACGATTGCGACCCAAATTCACTCCATGTAGCTACTACAAGTCTGTACATCCCATCTGCCATGCGACAACATTACGTGAAAAATATCGGCTGCCTTCCAATTCTCGGGCACGGTAACACGAGTATGCCGGGAAAAGGGTAGGTACGTGCGGGCTCTCATTTTCCGCGAAGAAAAATTAAATATTTGTAGAATATGTATGATAATATAGCTATGTCTATGATTTTGAAAACTGGTTATGTTTTTTATGTACTGATTGCCGGACATTTTTAAGAATCTTGAAAAATTCACTCTCGCGGTGTTTTTGTAATCCATCCAGAGAGTGCTTTATATTAGGCTTGTTATGTTTGCTATATCGTGGCAACGTTGACAAACCTTGAGTCAGATTTCCCCGCCCACAGTCACTCCTCCCAAGTAATCTATAGATTTTAAATTTAACATTAATTAAACCTAGTTATAACTGATCGTGTTATAGTATCCTTGTTATTTCATTGTGTGTGGCCAGAAATTAAAAAAATAAAATAAAAAAATAAAATAAAAAAACTCAACCAAATTCGTTGGACGCACTCCGCTATTTTTGGCGAAACGACACGTCACATCCGTCTTACGCAGATTTCGTTGCTAGGGCGCCGTTTTGCCACCTCTCCACAAAAACTCAATCCATTGCTTGGCCAATGAATGAGTTAACAAAAACCAGTTCAGGAAAATCCGGTGGGGAAATCCAAGCGAACCAAGTCGAAATCAAGTGAAGAAGATCTTAAAAACAAGTAAGCCATTTAAAGACAGAACCGGAAAAACTTAGGAATTGAATACTGCCTATAATCGAAATAAAACCAGATAATGTATTGGGACAAATATAAATACTGAAACAGAGAGAAGGGACAGATTTTACAGGTCGTGCGATTTAAAATTACGAGGGTGAGTAGTATCACACAAAAGAAATCATTAAACAAGGACGAGAGTCAGTTTCTCTCAACCTTTTTGCAGGGGGGTGGAAGCATTTTTCAAGGGGTGTAATTTGTTTATGCGAAAAAGATTCAAAGGTTGAATATGTATTATTGATTGAAAGCCGAAGCAAAATACATGGTAACATAAGAAAAATAAATCCGCAAAGCTGTATGGGCTTTAGAGGCGTCATCATGATCTAAGGCACCAGCAGGAGACAAAGAAGCTAGCCACAATTACAGGAAGTTAGAAATACAAACCCCATCAAAATCAAACGTACAGGGAATTCTCATGTCTTAAAGAGACGGCTGGCTACCAACCTCCGTTTCCAGGGTCTCTCATCTTATCGCCCCCTGAGGCAGAGCGAGGAGCGACCCGGGCACACGCGGGTCACGATGCCGCTTGGACAATTGAGAACATCAGGGTGGGGGGTTCTCTGTAATCAGGCAATTTGTCGCTTTGAGCTTTGTCAAATTCAAAGTATCGCGCTGTGCTGCGACTGACATTATTCGCGATGTTTAGCAGTACTTAGCCTTCAAGATGAAATTTCGAATATTCAGATTGATGCAAAAAACATAACAATGTTTCTAGAAAATTGTATAGCTTTCTCAAAGTAAAGCTACGGCAGTCTCGGAAGAAAAGCTGGTTGGAAAAAGATAATATGATATCCGTGATCAAAAGCTAGCTAGCAACACACTGTGCGTTCAGTTCCAATCAAATATCCGGTCCCAGCGTCACAACATAGAATCAAAGTAAGCATTATTTTCATGGAACATCTTAATCTTTGTCCTTGGAAAACCATATTAAAAAACCTCAAAACATTGTCATGCAATAGAACGACGAGCCTAAACAAAGTAGTCAATAGGCCCTGTTCGCCAGTACGCGAAATTGCATTCCTTTGCAAAAAAAATCTGTCAACGCAAGCAATTCTAGTGCGACAACGATTTTTGCCATCCAGCAAAATGTTTTCAAGCGCTACGAAATTAAAGATTTCGTCGAACTAGTTGGAGGCTGTAAAAATTTGTCAGGCGAGAAAGTCCTTTGTACCTTGACTATCCATCCGTCAATTGGGTCTAGAATTTATTACGAAGCGAACGGACCGTTATGACCTCCCGCGAGTGTTCTATTACGAACATATTAGAGATCAAGTTAAACCATCGAATGACTCCTTTCACCCATTTGATCTTTTCTACGGAACAAAAATCTCAGGAAATGGGTCAATGGACAGGTGCAGATGGACTTCCGAACAAGATTCTGCAGGGCGAGGAAAT
>JAHPZR010038147.1:0-12875 GCA_019787425.1 Platygyra sinensis | reverse complement strand
CGTGCTTAGTTATCCCTTCTTTTAGAAAATCGTCCTCTTCTTTTGTAAATTTCAAAACGCCGCGAACGTTCTTGTGAGAACGCAAAATTCTTTTAGGCAGGGCGTCCCTTTTTGGGGGAGGAGCTGATATTTTGCACCGTTTCAACTGAAGGCCCGACCTCGGAAGTTGAGTCTCCGAGTCTTGCGTGGACGTCCTCGTCCACTTCTGAACCCTTGGCACAAACGTTATAAGAGCTACGTCACGGCTTGCTCTTCTTGAAAAGTTCAGCCTTGAAGTTTCTGTGGCACTCGTGACCCTTCAAAGCAACCTCACGGGATCGTTTGCTTTTGATAGTGCACTTTAGCAACAGCAGAGCTGTGTTTGTGGTCTTCAGACAAAATCCTCTGCTCCTCGCTAGTGAGCTGATTGAGGCTCTGCGTTTCAACAATTTGGCGATAGCGCGTGGGATGGGTGTACTTTCCGATTGCATCAAACACCAGTTTGCTCATGATCTCGCTCAATTTACCATGTTGGTCGCCATTTCTGTTGACGAAAACAAAATACATACATACTTTATTGTCACCTCCCCAAAATTGTCACCTCCCCAAAATCGCACTGGGGTTTAAGCAAAGGTCTAACGTACGAGATGTAACCATTGAGCACTTGCAAGTTTGCATCGGTCAGAATCAAAGAATCAAAGCCATACTTTCCAGCAGTCTTGAACGTTTTCTGATCAATGATTCCACCCTTTTCCTTAGCTGTAGCATCCATGTCTAGCGTCAGATATTGATAAGTCATGGGACGTGACCCCTTCACTTTGATGAACAAATACGTGGCTACAAATTTCGTGGCAAATGTCAAGTCTGAGGGGTTTACTTGAGCTGGACTCGATTTGCAAATCTTCACGGTATTTTCGTAGCGCGGCAGATGGAATTTTACGACCTCCAGCAACTCTTCCATTGTTGCCCAGTGGCCTCTTGCTTCCAGTGTCTCAATGTCTAAATCTTGTGTCCACTGCAATCGCATCATTTTTTGCGACTGTCTTTCGCGCTCTTTTGAGGTACAACTCTGTTGCAGAGAACTTTTGAAAGACTGCCTCTGATGCGCCATGAAGTTTTCTGAAGTCGATCATTTCAGAAATAGCATCTATGTAGCCCAAACGCCCACCATGGCCGAGCTTGCATTCGTCTTGTAAGTAGTCGATAAACTTGAACAACATATTTGGAGAACACAAACTAAAGTCCACCACGTCAAATGTCAACTCTTCCTCGTCTTCACAACAAAATCTAAGAAACTTAAAGCATCTTGTTACTATTTGTTGGGCTGCACAATCTTTCTTGTAACCACCACCACTTCCAGTCAGCCATTTTGTAAATACTTCGCCAATGTCGCAACATAATGAAAATGAGGGAAGTAACTTTACCGCATGCTTTGTGGTCACGCTTGTTTGATCTTGAATTGCGCTCGCTATTGAAACATTGCTTGCTACCTTTAGCGAATCTGTGATTTCTTTCGAATTGGGTTTTTCGTCAAAGTAAAAGAACCAACTGTGCTTGGTGTAAACATATTTTCTGCAGCCCCTCTGACTCTGAAACCCATCATGGTCACACTCTTGTACTGGGCAGTGATACAAACTGTCTGTTTCGTCCTTTTCCAAGTGAAGGCGTTTCGGTTTTGGTGATGCTCCATCGATATCCGACCAATTGACTTTGCACTTCTTGCTCATTTTGGCGTTTTAAGAACATTTGGGCAACAGGAACCGATGACGAATAATGGAACTGCATATATTTGTTTTTATTTGCTAAGGCATACGCTTACTTGCCCACCCTCATTACTATCGTGTAAAATTCATGACAGTTAGAGGCAATCAAACTTGCCCAAGCAGGGCTGTGCGCGCCCTATTGTTTGCTTGAAATAGGAATTCAAAACAAAATGGTCCGATGTGTGTTCCCCAATCACTAATTTAGGAACCATGTATTCCATTTACAGATAGGAACTCGGAACAAAACAGTCCTAAATGACCAATTTGGGAACAATGTGTTCCATTTACAGATAGGAACTCGGAACAAAACAGTCCTAAATGACCAATTTGGGAACAATGTGTTCCATTTACAGATAGGAACTCGGAACAAAACATTCCTAAATGACCAACATGGGAACAATGTCTTCCATTTACAGATAGGAACTCGGAACAAAACAGTCCTAAATGACCAATTTGGGAACAATGTGTTCCATTTACAGATAGCAACTCGGAACAAAACAGTCCTAAATGACCAATTTGGGAACAATGTGTTCCATTTACAGATAGGAACTCGGAACAAAACATTCCTAAATGCCCAATTGCAACATGGGAACAATGTCTTCCATTTACAGATAGGAACTCGGAACAAAACAGTCCTAAATGACCAATTTGGGAACAATGTGTTCCATTTACAGATAGCAACTCGGAACAAAACAGTCCTAAATGACCAATATGGGAACAGTGTCTTTCATTTACAGATAGGAACTCGGAACAAAACAGTCTTAAGTGACCAATTTCGGAACAATGTGTTCCATTCACAGATAGGAACTCGGAACAAAACAGTCCTGATTGACCAATTGGGGAACAATGTGTTCTATTTACAGTTGGGAACTCGGAACTAAATGTTCTTCTTTTACACTAGAGTGAACGTTTTGTTCCTACCTTGTAAAAAATCTGGTCCTCTTATGGTCAATAGGAACACAAAAACGAGGAACAGTCGATACTAGAGGAACGTTCTTTTGGGAATATAGGAACAGCCAACGAAACTTAAAATCAGTGAAAAAACGAGAAAACGACTAAAGAAAAAACTCCAAAAAGGGTAAGTCAAATGCTTAGGAGAAATGGAAACCATCATTAAAATTTGGTGAAGTTTGTTCCGCTCAAAGGCAGCAAAACGCGCAATAATAAAATTTTGGGAAATGTATAGGAAGAACCCAAAAGAGCAGAAGCAAATAATATTTTAGATCATTTAGAAATTCCTAATCATGATTCTGTTGAAATGAGATAAAATCAACCTGAAATGACAGTTACTTAAAAGAGAAATTATCTTACAAAAATAATTAATGACGCAGAATATAGAAGAATACAAGCAGTAGCTTTGAAAACAGACGCCACTAAAAAACATAAAGCTGGTATAATTAGTGAAAATGAAAGAGACAGGGTCCATAGTCAATCAGATAAATTTCAAAAAGAGTTAAATGGTTACAAAAAGTATTATATATTCAAAAGTAAAACAATCAAAAGTTATGGTCTTAAAAGAAGTCAAAGAGGAAGAAGAGCTTATTTTTTTACTGTGGCCAAAAAATATGTGGAAACGTATTCCTCATCTAATGCAGCAGCACGAGACCCCGAGGAAAGGGCATCCTACAATACACAAGTTGATTCAAATCGAAACGCAATCTTGAAAAAAAAATAAAATAAAATAAAGCGGGCGAACGCTCCGACTGACGACCTAGAATGACTTAAATCTCCCGCCAAGACCTTAAATAGTCCCAAAGCAACCCGAGATGCACCGCGAGTCTCTCCAACGTGCCGTCAGAATAATAATTTCCGACTAATTAGTCCCTCAAACGTCAGAAATTGCATTTTCCCTTTATGGTTAACTTTTGTAATCAGGTCCGCTTTTAGGCTTGGCTAAATCTATATATTAACGAAGTGCGAGGACCCTAGTGGAAAAATATCGGCCCGAAGTCTTGACTGGGGCCAATAGGGAGTTTAAACAAATTGCTACGGCTAGCTGATACGGTTATCGTGGTTGCAGAAGTCTAGGGAGAGTGCGTCGCCGTAGCCCGCCAAAACTAAACTATAAGCAACGCGAAATACAACTTGTACGGCTGAGAAGTTTTAAAACTACTTAGAGTCTTCCAGGCCGTTTGCGTACGTCTTAAAACTCTAAATGACTTCGTTCAAAGAAGCAATGGATTTTATTTTACTTTGCTATGACCAAGAGATTCTTAATGAAGTAGAACTCCTGGTTTTACTCGAACAGTACAAGTCTCCAAGCTTAGAAATACCCGGTACAGTTCATATCCACTCTTCGACCTAAATGATATGGAGGATGATGATGAATGCCTCGCGAAATTTTCGAGTCTAGAAGAGAGATTTACCCCTCTCTCGCAGAAGTACTTCAAATCCAAGACTGGATTTGCTTTAATCAGGGAAGCAAAGCCAAGGGTACAGGAGCCTTTTGTGTGGTGCTACCGAAAACACTTTACCCTTGCCGGAACAGTGATATGGTACCACGGTTCGCTCGTGCTGTTCCTGTTTTAAGCATGGTAGGTAACCAACGAAGTGCTCGATTACATCTATGCAGTCCATAGTCATCGAATTATCAATTGCAATTCTGCAGTGTTGAAACCTATGCCCAAGTTATCTCCCAAAGAGGGTTATCATTGCAGAGTTGTTTTGGTTTTGTTGACGGGACAGTTAAGCCCATTGCGAGCCCTGATAATAATCAAAGGGTTGTTTACAACGGTCATAAACGGGTGCGTACTCTAAAGTTTCCGTCTCTAGCTCTGCCAAATGGGATTACTGGACACCTGTATGGCCCTGGTCGTAAGTACTTCTGTTCTTGAAGTTTCGCTTATACGAACCCCTCCCACTGAATATCCCCGAAGCGCAGCGTGCGCCTTGCTCAGCCGCTCCGCGGCATGTTTTTTCACGCACACACTAGCTGCCTACTGTTTTGATGGAGACCACTGCTCAAAAAAAAAAAAAACACTGACAACCCCCAGGAATCAGTTGTTGATGTCGCATAGCAAGCCAGACATCCAAAAAACAGATCTGGAATCGCGTGGGAAACGTGCTGATAATTTTAAATGTATGTATACGTATTTAAACAGACGGCAGCAAAACATCTTGCAATACATGTACAAGTTCACTTGACCTGTATAAACAGTGCCGAATTTAGAGAGCTAAACTGCTCCCATGGAACGATGATCGGAAAAAGCAATCGATCAATCGATGACAATCGATTAATCATTGTTAATTAGCATCGATTGGCATCGGCTTATCAATGATTAATCGATAATAAATATTAGTGGTCGCCAACTTCATCGATTGCCATCGATTGGCACTAAATTCATGTCACCGTATCTCAGCGTATCTTCAAATATCGCGCGTGTACGGAGATCGTATATTATTTTTAAACCTCAGTGGTAAAGTTTGAGAATCGTTCATTAATGTGGCTCCGCGAAAAACAGTACAAATAATTAAGACAATTAGCATATCTCGTTGCCAGTAGTACAAACTTGGGATCATGTGTATTTTGTGCACCCCTCGACCGAAATATCGGTCGACATATCGGGTGAGTGTCACCGATATATCGGTCGAGTGTCGGTCGATATGTCGGTCGACATATCGACCGATGTATCAACCGAGATATCGGCCGACATATCGACCGACTCTCGGCAGATATCTCGGTCGATATAGCGCCCGACACTCGGCCGATACGTCGCCCATTGACTGTCGGCGGAATATCGGTCGACTGCCGGTGGTATATCGGTCGACTGTCTTATAATATAAGTCAAAAGCTTAGACTGTAAGTGACAGATGATAAATTTCTTTTTCTGAAAGGTCCTGAAATATCGAGCAGATAACCTGAAGTTTGCTGAAATTACTTTGTCGTCCTTGTTAGTTTGAAACTTTTCACAACCGATCGCTTGTCTTAAGCTTTTTTGTATGTGTTAAAGACGGCAACTTAAGGGAAGCTTATAAAGATGTTCCCATTATTTCACATTTCAAAAGCATGCCGCGAAATGAGGTTTAATGTTTTGCTCTATTAGGAAATGCCACCTCTCCAAACGATTCAAGACGGCCCGAACAGGGTCATTTTTTGAGGCTAGCAAACTACCTCTTCAACAACACGTCCAGTTTCTTTGGAAATGGTCACAGAGGGGCTCCTGAAGTTTAATGTCATCGGAAGGGATTGCATCAAGGAAAACGCTCGTGAAAATGTCCCGGCATTGTCGAGAAGTTGCGTGGCGTGCGCTTATCTTGCATCCAATTCCTGTGCTCGGTGGACTCGGTGTTATTGTTCAAATCGTCGAGTCAAAATTTAATCATAAGTCAAAGGTATGTTCAGACAATTTTTGTACTATACCGTCAGAAAAGGATTAAAATTGTCAGTATGATAAAACGAGTGTACGCTATTTCTGCGACTCGTTACATCTTACTCAGAAATCTACTATCCAAGGCTAAGCGTAAAGCTTTGACTACTGCAGGAAAGTTAACAAAGTTAAGATCCCCTTCCGCAAGGGGTTGATACATAAGCAATCTTTTTATTTTGTATTATTGTTTTTCCATAAGAAATTGAAGAGCTCTGCTTGGACATTTTTTGCTACTGAAGTCGGGACAGCAAGGACGCCGCCTAGATCAATTGAGACACTCCTAACGTCTTACTGAACCAATAAAGATTTACCATATGGTTGTAAGATCCTTAGAAATCCATAAATTCAAATTAATTTTAATTTTTCTAATCCTGTTCACGAAGTTATCTTCAACATTTATGCTTTGATTATACGACAGAAAGGTTCCCCATACTTAAACTAGATCTTTGGTACTTTTGAAATCCAGTATCTTAGAATGGCTGAGATTTATTGTTTCTGCTGAACCACATTGTAAAGGAAACTATAATGTTAAATAGCCCCACCCTTAAGTAAAAAAGTCACAGAGATGTTTGAACCTGCGCCGTGTTGTTCAAAGCATGATTAAGGTAACCCAGGGTTATGCTAGAATTTTGATTTCGGTTTTGTGACATTTTGTTGAGGTGTTCTGTTTATATTGTTTGCCCTGCAGTTTTAAACTGCAGTAGTTTCAAACCACAGGAAAAAGGTTAGAGGTGAAAAACATTTTTAAACGACAAAAATAATATATGAAAGTAATGTAACACGAGCGTGGGACCTAGAAAAAATCTGAGTCCCGAAAGGATTTGAACCCATGACCTTCCGAACACCGGGCGGACGCTCTATCCACTGAGTACGAGAACTCATGGAGAGCCAGGTCATTTAACTGAGTTCTTATATGACATGCGTGACAAAATAATGTTGAAAGTTAAAGTGCCCATATGGTCAAAATTTTTATTTTCCCATCTGATCCTATATTTCATGCAATGACATTTGGCGAAAAAAAAATTCGATTTGGATAAGAAGCGATTTTTCTATGAAGATTTAAAAACCTGAAAATCCTATTTTATTGCGGTCTACCCGTGCCGCTGATCACATCATCGACATGCTCCGATTTGTGACGTAGATTAAGGAACACGTGACTTCAGGCTTGACTTATCTCGCTTGTTTTACCTCTGTAAATTTAGCTTTGCAGTCTATGCAAAATGCTCCTTTCCAGCATGTGGTATGAACTACTAAGTTTAATTTACAGAGGCAAAACAAGCGAGATAAGTCAGCCTGAAGTCACGTGTTCCTTAATCTACGTCACAAATCATTCAAAACCAAGGGAAGACTGGTGCGAATGGTGGACCAAAATGGCGGCAAATTTGAACGTTTTTAAAACTTCTAAAAAAGATTGCATTTTATCCAAATTGCATTTTTCTTTCGCAGAAGTTCATTCGGTGATATATAGAATCAGATAAGAAAATAAAAATTTGATGATATGGGCACGTTTTTATATATTTCTTAATCCTGGGTTAATTAACCGGCTTTCGAAAAACACCTGACTCTGAACCTGCTCTTTTGGAATGAAAAAGATTATTTTGACTGATTCTGTTGTTTATTCCTTATCGATCAGCTTCATAGAGGAAGCCGGGCTAGAAGAGAAAGATGGGTGGTAGGATTGTTTCGACAGCAATACACACCAGCTAGACCGTATTTACAGCTCGTCAGGCGACGTAATGCTGCAGCTCTTTTTACCTATAATCCAACGCAATGTTCGGGCTGGTTCAATTGTACACAGCGACGAGTGGGCAGCTTACCTGCAGTTACAGAGGAGACTAGGTTTGCATCACACAACGGTCAACCATTCTCTCCACTTTGTCGATCCAGCCACGGGCGTCCACACACAACACGCCGAAAAGTAACTGGAGCTCAGCAAAAGACAAATTCAAAGTAATGGAACGGTAATAGCAACCCTAACTTATTGTTGGAGTATATGCAGGAATTCATGTGGAGAAGATGGTATGGTGATTCTTACCCAAATGGATGCTTTAAACGACTTCTACAAGACATTGCCGAACAATATCCTCTATAAATAAGAATCTTAAAGGCTGATACATTTTCAACGTACGCGTTTAGCTGTCGCGTTTGGAAATTTTCCATTGTTTTTAAGCCTAAAAACAGAAAAAAATGCCAACAGGCAAAATGCGACAGCAGAACGCGTATGTTAGAAATTAATACACCATTTCTATATAGCAGTGCAAGACATACAACTAATTGCAACAACGTTGTCTTCGAAAATTGAAAAAAAAAAAGGAAAAAGCAAACTAAATAAGAATTAATTGGGAATTAAACGTGAAACATTTTTAAAAACAACGGAAAACGTGAGCAATCTTATCAATGATGCTTCAAGGCTACTCGAGTGCCCGCCTTCGCCGTCAGTGTCGGTGAAAAGGTTATTATCATGGTCAGAAAAGGTGAGATACAGCTCTAAAGGTAACTGACGATGACCGCGACCAACTTGGTCATTTGCAACGTGAACTGGTGCCCGTGCTTGTATGTTTCCCAGTTTTAATTGTGAATCACGGTGGGTCCAAAAGGCCTAAAAATGAGTCATTGAAACTATTTTGGTATTCTTTGTAAATTCTTTACCAAACTTGGCATATGAACTTGCGTTGTGTTCCCGATTGTTTCGACATCAAGACCGACACAAAATCTTAAATGATGACGTCACAAATCATGGCGTCACAAATATCCTTGATATAAAGTTTCTTTTTTCAAGAAAAAAATTATGCTGTTTGAAACACCTTGACGAGAGGAACTTAATGCCGAAAACCATTCCTTGCTACATGTATGACAAAAGCTTCGTGAGTTATGGCAAGTTAAAACAAAAATCGTTGTCCCCCGGAAACCTGCTAATCCATACTCTTTCTTAGAAATCGAAACCCTCGGCAAACTTTTAAGAGCTACTTTCTGGGAAACCTAATATTTTGCTGAGATATAATGCTTAGAGTAGCCAAAAATCGCAGGGGTATAGAATTTTAGTTTTTTGTTTTCTAGCAATATTATAAAAGATTAAAGAATTAATTACGTCACATTTTATGGCGTCGCAAACACAGTTTTGCGGCCTTATCAATCACAATAAAATCTTCCATTGTGATTTTTTTGTGTTACATTTGTTCTTATCGTCTAGGGAAACCTCATCTGCAACATAACCGAAAATAGTGGCACAAAGCAACAACTCTAACTTAAAAAATATTTCACACGGGGGGGAACTTCTTTCCTGGGAAAACTCACTCCAAACTTTGAAAAGCCATATCTCAGCTAGTTTTTGTGATATGGACAAACGGTTAGTGGCACTCAACTTGTCTTGATAATTCCTTTCGAACACGGGCGAAAACTTTTCCAAATTAGTAAAATGAGATTTACAACTTTTGTATGACGTCATTAATTGCGACGTCATAACTTTCTGTCACATTTAAACTCAAAATGATTGGGTCGATGTCCTACACCTCCTTGCCTAGTTTCGTAAACAAACCCTCAAAATTCACAAAATTATTGCAAAACGCACGTTTACATGCCCCATTTTAGGGGTGGTTTGGCCCCGACGTGAATTTATCGATTTCAAATCACTTCAAGAATAAAGATTTTAATCTAAGGGCGCGTTCGTTTGGGATAATCCGGAATAAGAAATATATTCCGGAATATATTCCGGCTATTCTGCTCCTGGGAGCAGAATAGCCGGAATGGAAATCCAGGTATTCCGGAATGAGAATAGCTCCCAAACAAACGCTTACTCGCACTATTCCAATTATTCTTATTCCGGATTGATCCCAAACGAACGCGCCCTAAATTCAATTGAAACTGGATGGGCTTTGTCTTTCTGCCAAACAAAATCGAAGAAATCGCGTTGAGCGAGTTCTATTGACCTCGGTAATCGAACGCACCAGTTCGATTAACCGAACTCACCGAAAAATTCCCGCTCGATTAAGTGCGATTACCGAACCAATCGAACAGCAATCCGGCCGATTGGGCTCGATTGAGTACAATTGATTTTTGGTTAGGTTTGTGCGATTGACTACGCCGGATTTATACAAAGAATCCTCTGAGAAAGCGGGGAGTAGATCGGGGATATCTGCGCTGCTCAGCAGAAGTTACTAACTTAGTACAAGTTAAATTATGTCTGCAACGCAAGCTACAGTCACCAATACGCAAGTAGTCTATTAGATAGAGTAGGAACGTGGCCTACTATATCAGGCCCCACATATCAGACCCCAACATACAATTTGAGACCCCGACCTACCATATTACGGACCGAAACGTACCAAACCAGACCCCGATCATAGCGCTAAGGTTGGACTGTCTTGAGTGTCGAAATTTTACTGTTTTATGTGTCAACCATTGTGCCAAGTAATACAGTAATTCTTCAGTGGCGTATTTTATTAATTATGGCGTTTACTAACAACAAACTAGAAGCTAAAGTCGCTATATTTGTTCAATGTTGCCACTTCTTTTCTAGCCTGAAGACTTTCAAGCATCCTATCCATATTCTAATACTATTTTGAAGGAAATATATAAATGAAAAAAAAAAACTTTTAAAATATCGTTTTGAAGCAAGCATCGCTCCCAAAACGTTCTAAGATAATGATATGAAGCTATATGCATCACTTTGTTCCAAGACACGCGACCAGGGCAGGTAGCAGTGAAGTATCGGCGGAATGTCGGTAGCCTATCGATCCACATGTCGGCGACAATTGGACAACCACTCTCGGTCGACATTCGCCACATATCGGTCAGTGTCGGTCGACATATCAACCGATGTATCCGACCGACATATCTCGGTCGACATATCGACCGACACTCGACCGATATGTCGACCGACATATCGGTCGTCACTCGGCCGATATTTCGACCGACACATCGATCGAGAGTCGGTCGATATGTCGACCGATATATCGGTCGAGGGGTGCACACAAGAATGATCCCAAACTTGATCGCTTTAGCTTCAAGTTCATTGCAAAGATTTAACTGACCTGGGATGCAGTCGTCGTTCAAACACGGTTAAGCTAATTGTTATTTCTTCTTCTTCCTCCTTCCTCCTTCTCCTCCTTCTCCTCTCTCTCTTCCTTCGCTCATCTCTCCCCCTCCTCCCCTTCTCCTCCCCCTCCTCCCCACTCCTCCCCCTCCTCCCCCTCCTCCTCCTCAGTCTCTACATTAGATGTTTCCAGATCTACGGGATAATAAAATTCGCTTCGTGAAAACTGTTCGTCTTCCTCGTTTCTTTAGCTCTGTAAAGTATCAATCTTTTAGGTTAATTTCTCTGCGAAGAATGAGGAGTATTTACACGTTTTCTTTCATAGTTTTCGCATGCTAATTTTAAATTTGCTTGCTTTCGGAAACAGAAAAAAATACACAGCTTATGACCGTTTCCATGGAAACGGTCCGTATGGCGAAATCCCGACCAAGAAAGAAAACCAATCAGAACGCTCCGGATTCACCTCAAGCCTATCTTGCCATATAATAAAGCATCATTCTGTATGTTTTGTTGTCAAGGATTTGTGTTCATCGTAAAAAAAAAAAAAAAAAAAAAATTGTGTTCATTGTTCAGATGAAACACAACATTAGATGACACAAAACATTAATGTTGTGTCATCTAAATGAAGTGAAAGCCTCACTCACTCTTTGCTTGTTACAATTTATGTATATTTTATTCAAAGAAAATGTAAGTGATTAGTGCAACATTTATCAGTACACCTTGAGACAGTTTGTGTAACTTTTTAAACATGTACCATGTTACAACAAATACATGTCTAGATGACATTAAAGGTGGCTATTCTATATCACATGCATCATACTAAGCCTATTTTGTTAATTTGGTTGCTTGCACAGTGGGAAGGTTGAGTGGACGCAGAAAAGCATGCATGTACACTGACCATTTACTTTATATATTACTAGCTACTAACATACATGTATTCTCTTGGGGTTTTATTGAGGCTGTGCCACTTGTAGTCCAGTAAGTACATATTATCATATTATGATATTCAAGAGCAAAATGTCTTGTTCCCAGCATTCTGCAAATTTGGGTTGTGTATCATTTACACAGAAAAAATTTCTTGTCAACGATTTGTGCAAATGGTTAGCAAACAATGCTTGATGGTAAGTTCTGTTCAGATTGGCCAACATACCATTGACTCAAAAAACTCTAAATATTTAACAAAAGTTTAACCTGATAATAATTTCAAGATGGTGGTGAAGAAGTTTCACAAACAAAGATATTATGCAGTCTGACAGTTCATTAACAGTAACTAAATTACTTCATTTAAGTGTCAGTCTTGATTTCTGGGGGTGGAAATTTTTCAGAACAGGCATTTCAGTATGTATTACTCCAGGTTGTAGTGGTATTATATGTACCAATATGTTTTATATTTCAATGAATAAGCAGACAATCATGATGACTATGTCAATATCTAAGGTGAGATGGTTGAAGCTAAGATGGTGAGCTACGTCAAATTGTACATCAGTTATGTGCTGGCTAAATGAAGTTGAAAGTGTGCTAGCTTGGTTTTCGAAGGAAAGCGTTGAAGTCTGATGGAGTCAGTTTGCCAAGACAATCCACCCTGCACTCAAAGTATTTATCATTTAAAGTTCTTGGGTCGTCATTGCCATGATTCAGTTGACTGTATCATTGTTTATAATAATTAACTTATTACTTTTATAATCCAGTAGATGCAACATTAACTGCTGCCCCTGAAATTAAATAGATAAAAAA
>JAHPZR010038146.1:0-15548 GCA_019787425.1 Platygyra sinensis | reverse complement strand
AAAAAAAAAACCATTAAGTGGATAAAGTCAAGAAATTGTGATATTATTGAAGATAAATAAAGAATGAAGCTCTCCAATTTAAGGTGAGCGCGTTGACCCAAAGTTGAGATATTCGTCGAAATATTCCGCGCAAACATACAAAGCCCTTAGTATGGTGCCGCCATGTTGGTGTTCACCTGTGCTACACCAATATGGTGACCGATAAATAGTGTTAGCATCTGGAACTTACTTTGATTACCTATGCCTGATTATCTGCACTGAACAATAAAAATCTAAAATGCCCAATGAGGATAAAAACTTTGGTGGCTCTTTAGTTTTGGATTTAAGAATTTGATGGCGTCACATGAAAACGTTCTATTTTCAACGGGCGTTTTCCCTTCACATTAGATTAGACTACAAGTACGAGATTGAGCACACATGCGATTTTCAAATTTCAAACCGGCGACGTCTCCAGAGCCCTCGCTCTTCATGTTGGTTTTAGGCAGAGATGGCACATGCAGCCCAAGGGATGAGTGAACATGGGTGATAATGTGGAGCCTTCACACTAAAATCGAAAAGTGATTCTCGTGCTTGATTTTGTATCTGTACTCTAACCTAGCAGGTTGCCAGACTGGTAAATTCTGCCGAGTAGCAGTTCACTTACCTACAGAAGCACAAGGCGAAAAAGAATGGCCAGTAACACAAGGACACCCACAATGGGCACCCCGATATACAGAGCCATCTTCATCGTCTTGTTTAAGCCACCTGAAAAAAAACAATAAAAAAAATAAATAAATAAATAAAAATATATATAAATATATAAATATATAAACTGATCTCCTAAAACAGCACTCAGGTATAAAATTATCTAGTGTAAAATCCATGCTTTTTAATAATATGCACTCGAAAAAGGCAGGCGCCAAAACCTATTAAAAGAAAAGCATTCCCTGTGGCCACACCCTTGTGTTCGCACCTTCAAATCTCCTGTGGTTAATAATTTTGCTTGGGATCTTGACAAACTCAAGCAAAAAAAGACAGTACGTTGTCAGACAAGGTTGTCCTTGATGTGGATAAGCTTTGAAGTCAGATGTTAGACCACTGCATGGACCAAGCAGTAGCAGTCCAAAAAAGATTGAGTTGCATATAGCTACAGGTGAATGCATCCCAGTCAAAGATATTTTCTCCCCCTTGCATCTTACATCACTGTGCTCTCGTTTGATTTTTAGTTTGGTTTCAAATTTTTAAAATCAGTTTTCTTGCTACCACAGTATTAGTATTTCTCTTTTATGAGACAAAGAAAAGGACTTGTAATTTAACTAAGCTGGTTTCAATGAAAATTTTAAACCAAAATTTATGCATTAGCTACATATATGTCTGGATTTATGAAAACGGTGCTATAAAGAGCCCAACCCCTATAACCCTTATTTCACCTGGATTTCTGACTGGCGAGGAAAAAAACGCCCGCTTAGTGCGTGTTATCCATCCTTTAGCCTCGTTTTCATAAATCCAGACATATATTTCAACGGAACATGACTCAATGACCCGGAAAGGGCGACATGTGATCGTTTCGAATTACTATTGATCTCTCTTAGGCATCTGGAACCACACTAGCCCTTTTTCCAGACCATTTTTCGCTATTCTGTGCCATTATATGTCTGGATTTATGAAAACGGTGCTAAAGAGCCCAACCCCTATAACCCGTATTTCACCTGGATTTCTCTAAACCCTAAGACCGCCTCCAAGCAATGTAAACGGGCGAAAAATAGAGACAGGACGGCAATGAAAGGAAGATAAAGGAGTTAAAGAAGAAAAAAAGGACTGACTTTCCTTTTAATTTTTATATCGTTCCCTTTGGAGATAGTTTCTGGCATGGAAAAAACGCCCGCTTAGTGTGTGATATCCATCCTTTAGCCTCATTTTCATAAATCCAGACATATATAGAAAGCAAGATAACAACAACAACATGTTTAACTCTGGAGATATATCTTACCAGCTCCTCCTTCAGTTGGGTGATGTTTGCTCTCTTGAAAGACAAAAAATAACAAACATTAATCTCAGTTTGATTACCATAAATAGAGGCGACTCTTCGCTGGCATCATTGTATGCATTTGTCCTCATTGATTATTATATGACTTTGCACAGAGAAGATTTTACGCTAGACACAAATTGACTACATACATTTAAAGAGCTTGTGAAACCTTGTAACTGTTGAATTTTTTGGCTCTTTGGGTGTCATATTAGAGGAGAATTCGGCTTTCAAAAACTACAAAATCTCTAGGCACCAAAAGTACTAACAAGCTCAAACATTCTACTTTTGAGTTTTTAAACTCATGGCGCACAAAAAGTACTCAATACCCTGGGAAGGTTAATCATACTGTGCTCTTTCAACATTCAGAACTAATGTTTTTGTAGCTCCATCAGAAACGGTATAACTTATTGTAATGGAAATTATAATATATGGGTTCTCTTATTAACTGGGGAAGTAAAAGGCAATGTCACTTAAAGGTTGATACATACATGTAGGTCGCAACACTGGCTGCATCATTGTGTTACTGA
Organism: Platygyra sinensis; assembly: GCA_019787425.1. NCBI lineage: Eukaryota > Metazoa > Cnidaria > Anthozoa > Scleractinia > Merulinidae > Platygyra > Platygyra sinensis. Next base: position 13,013 of record JAHPZR010038146.1, on the reverse strand, counting down.
GGGTGCAGGGATGGCGTGGTGGTGAGAGCACTCGCTTCCCACCACTGTGGCCTGGGTTTGATTCCTGGACCCAGGCATCACATGTGGGTTGAGTTTGCATGTTACAAGTATTAAGTACTTTAGTATTTACAGCACTCATTTCCTTATTTCCCTTCCCAAGGGAAGGGGAATATATGGAGGATTACAAGTACATGTAGTGCCCAATTGAGAATGCATGTAGATTGCCCTGATCATTCAAATAACAGAAACGGGAAGTAAAGCTCAAGTGATCATGGGTCACTTTAGAGTGTAGACTTATGCTGTACAGAACCCTACTGACCAACCACAAAGTAAAGCTATTGTATAATTGTTGCACCTGACATCCTCCCTTCTATCCAGAACCTAGCCTGTGGACCTTCTAAAATGGACTTGCACTGCCCATAGCTGGTCAGATAATTATTGGCTTGTTGTAACCAGCCATTGTTTATGAGGACCTTTAGGATTAATACGCTATAGAGCAGTGAAAATCAGGAATAGCTGGAAAACAATAATTAACCGACAACAACAACAAGCTTTACTTCCCCTTAAAAGAAAACATAGGCACGCAAAGCGCGCAAGAGTTATTTTTTTGTGATAGGAGCATTCGTAGAACTGTTTACAGTAATGATTTAGTTAAGTTTTTTTGGTTGCGATGTACAGCAAGAAAGAAACTGGGAATTTATGATGAACATACCATGTTACATCGGTAATGGTAAGATAGCTAAATAGTAAGCCATCAAATGTTTGAGTGAACAACGTACAATACTCTCTAAATTTATGTAGATACCATCTTATTTTCTAACAGCAATTTGATTCGTTCTTTGATACCCACACCGTGATTGGTGTGACACGCGCACATGCATAACTCCCGCACTCATCGATCACATAGCCCTTCCAACGCCCAAGAGGAATTTTTGCTCAAAATACTCAAGTTAAGAGACCTTATCGCATTTTATAAGAGTCGTAAGTTTACCCTTTTTACACACCTCTTCATCGAAAATAGAAAGAAAGAGAAAAAACCGTTCTGACACGTTGAAAGTTTAATTTAATTTACTCCGATATGAAAAACAAAAGTGTCAAGTTACCATTTTTAACTGAAAATAGAAAACATCTTGTGCGACCGATTTGCTCTCAAATGAAAAACAGAAGTGTCAAATTACCATTTGTAACTAAAAGTAGCAAGCATCTCGAGGAAACGATTTGCTCCAATATGAAAAACAAAAGTGTCAAGTTACCATTTGTAACTAAAAATAGCAAGCATCTCGTGGGAACAAGTGATGACAATGTATCAGCTCTAATTGAATTTACTCCCTTGTGAAAAACAAAAGTGTCAAATTACCCTTAGCTTTGTAACTAAAAAATCAAAATATCTCTCTATATTTGCATGCAACAAAATAATCGTTTCCTGTACCTATTGTAAACGTTCGAACTCTTTCAAAATTAAATCAAAATAGTCTGGTCTCCTCTAAAACATTTCCTAAGAACTAGAAGCAACGATGCATGACGTCTAATTGAATTTACTCCTTGTGAAAAACAAAAATATCAAGTTACCTTTGTAACTAAAAATAAAAAAAAAACATCTCATTCATTTGCATACAACTAGCTCAAGCACTGTTTCAAACCTCAAGGCTCATGAAATCCTCAGCCTAACCCACAGAAAATGCCGAAGTAAACCCAATATATGAATACTTTCTCCTCTTTTATAGAAGAATGAATATGGCCGTTCTGAAATGTATCGGGATCAAATCTTCTCATGTATCATTTACCTTTAAAACAAGAAATTTGATTGGCTGTTTATAGTAGATACGATCTGATTGGTGTGACATACATACATCTCTCACTCACTGACTCACTCACTGACTCACTCACTGATCCGTTGACCCGTCCATAACATACTCGACGTGTCGACTAAGGGGTATTTTTTTTACAAAAAAATAACTCAAACTGAGCACTTGTAGTATACTACATAGACTGCTCACTGCCTCTCTAAATTATATTCCATGCAGAAACAACAACAAAAACAGGAACAAACAGACAAACAAAAAATATGAGCTAAGTAAGCATAAAGCACCCCATCACGTATCCAGTTTCCAGCTGGCACCCATTTCTCTCCTGATTCTATCTGCACATTTAACAATCAAATAAATATCATACTAGATGAGAAAATAGAGGACTGTGAACGGTCCATAAACTGCAAGAGATATAATTATGTAAATTATAGCCCTTTTCACTGTCAATTTTTCTCATTTACATTACAATTGAATGTGGATGTGCTTGCATTTTTGGGCTAAATTACAAAATAGCCCGAAATTGCCTCGCATACATGCTAGATTTTATTCTAATGCAAATGAGAACACTAGACCCTAAAAAGGTCTACTGCGCATAAAGTGCAAACGACTCACATAACAATACCTTTTGTTTCCACAGATACTTCAGCATAACGCCACTTGTCCTTGTTTCTTTCTAGTTGATTCAACTCATTCACAGAATAAACTCTGAACAAATAGAAGCTCGACGGTGATAAACCATGCACTGTTACATTCACGCCAGTTATGTTCTCCTTTCCTGGTAAATATCTCACTTGTCGATCACACAACTCCTTGCAGTTCTTATCCTCTCCAGGCTTGCACCTGAAGCAGTCCAGGGCATATGTTATCTTTCCATTATCATCTGGCGAGCGGTGCCAAGTGATGACAACACGTGTTGAAAGGACTTTTGTAAAGTTAGCCTTGACTGGAGCTTGTGGGAGAGCTGGAAATGATTATTGTCAGAGATGTTCTCACTTCTAAGGACAATAAAATGTCTAAAAAGATCTTTATCACTTGCAATGTAACATTAGCAAATTCTACTTGAAAGTGATTGGTTCATACAGTCTGTTAGACAATAAAGAGAGTCTAGTTCCTTAAATCAATTTAAACGCCTTCTCTATCAAAATTTTTAAATACACGGCATTCATGGAAATCAGGTCTGAAGGTAGCTTATTGTTGTTAATCAATGTAATAATAGGATTAGTATTTTTTAGGTTTTAGGATTTTTAGACATTCTTTGGAATTTGTTGTACTTGATGAATTTCACTGTGTATAAATAAAGTTAAACATTTAACATTAAACATTAAAAGTATTAATATTAAATAATTTAATACATGGCCAGTCATGATAAGATGATTATGAATACATACTGTATTTCTCAACAGCTTATGTTGAAATCAAGAGACAGAAAATGAACACACATGTGGCATGTAAACATGAAACAACTTTTAGGAGAATTCAGAAGTTCAAAGGGTGGATAACACTATCCTCCAGATAAATCACCATCCAGTGGATAGCATGATTTATTTTGTTAACACCTATCCATTGGGTCGCGATATATTCGGTGGAAACAAGTAGCATTATCCAGCCTTCTAACAACTGGGGCCTGATCTGCACATTGTGAATGTACATGTATGTTTCTATGGTTTGCAGATGTTGGTAGAACACGAGAAGAATTCGTAAATCATGAGCCACAGGCAAGTGATTTACGAATTCTTCGAGTGTGCTATCAACATCCCAAGTACTTATGCTTATGTTCAGTGAGGACATGGCTGACATAAGCAGAAAGTGATCGCTTATTGGCTGAAAGTCTTTCGCTAATGCTTATGCCTATGCCTATGCCTATGCCTATGCCTATACCTATGCCTATGCCTATACCTATGCTTACATGTATAAATGCTTATATACCAACATGCCCTCACTGGACACAATAGCGTCATAAGCACATTAAGCATAAGCATAGGAAGAACGCCAAGGTTTGACCTATAGTCATACATGTATGCTTAAATATTTAAGCTCATGTCCAGCCATCCCACTGGTGCATAATTTATGCCTAATATGCTAATCTTCTGTTGCAAGTGAGGACTCAGGGCTTAATATTAAGGCCTATAATTCTTTATAAAGGGGGTGAGTTTCTAAAGAAACTGTGGTGCTGCATCGGTGGGAGTACTACAAGATAATTTGGTTTCATCACCTGGGTTGACAATGTGAATTGGCTACTGTAAAGAGATTTGGAAGCTGATGTTTCAAGCGTTAGCCCTTCATCAAAGTGAATCTAAATCACTATCACTATCATCAGATTCACTCTGACAAAGAGTTAACACTTGAAATGTCAGCTTCAGAATCTCTTTACGCTGGCGAATTCACATTATGCACCCAGTTGATAAAACCAAATAATCCTATAATTATTTACCCTTGCAAAATATACAGATTTAACCAAGCCAAAAAGCAGAACTCCTCATTATAAGGGAGGTGTCTGCTTACTGCAGGGGGGTGAAACAAATGCTATAGACGGCATATAATGTAACAAAACAAGTTCTTAAAGGGCTCAGTCACGGCATCTTGAGTTATTTTGAACATCGAAAAAAATAACCGTTAAATTGAAGGAAACCTAAAATAACACTTTGTAAAGATAGAAAAACATCAAAGAGACGATAATAAACCATAAAGGAACAAGGATGGTTGAGGATGGAGAAGATTGACGCGGACTGCAAATGACGAATTTGAAAAGTTGTGCTAAGCTTTTCAAACGTGACTGAGCCTCTTTAAGGTGGCCCAAAACAGTTTCTAGCACTTTCCAAGATGTAGATTTTGATGGGTCATAACTGCCACTTTTTATCAATTGATGCTACAATCATGGTATCAAAAACCTGCCCAATCACTGGTGAATGCATTGGTATTATTTTTGTGACACAATAGGTTACCATAGCAACACCATGACCTTCTAAAAACACCCTTAATTTCAGCTTTAAGCACTTCTATTTCAAAAACAGCATGGTGAAATTTTTTTCTTATTATAGAATCTTGATAAGCAGGATAAGATGCAAGTTTTGGCAAAGTGTAAAAGAATTCTGTACATGGGTTCAGAGCCACCTTAAATTTTTGAAAAGTTTAGGTGGCTCTGAACCCCATATGGCACCAACAACAAAAAAGATGGTTTATATCACTCTTTGCTTTGTTTTTGCAAGCCCGTAATCGGCCTGTGGACATTATGGGAGAATAATGCCCTACACTTCATTGACAATAGACCTTTTTACGATACGGCGGCCAGTTTGGATTTATTGATTTAAATAAAGCATATTATGGGATTCCCAGGGGGCAAACACGCGGAATGTTTCCGTGACGGGATATGTCACTTCAGTTCACAGCGCTGCATATGGTGTAAATTTATATTCCTTTTTAAATATTATGGGTGATCAACCGGACGAGAACATGAAAGACTAGTGAGCTAAGAGAAGCTCAAAGTGTGGAACGCTGAGAAATTGCAAAAATATTTGAAAGATCGTGGTATTGTTATCACCAATGATGCTTGCAAGCGTGACTTAATTTCACACTGAGGTTTATTTAGTATGCTTCCCGGCTACATTTACAACTGTGTAGGGCATTATTCTCCCATAATGTCCACAGGCCGATTACGGGCTTGCAAAAACAAAGCAAAGAGTGATATAAACCATCTTTTTTTGTTGTTGGTGCCATATGGGTTCAGAGCCACCTAAACTTTTCAAAAATTTAAGGTGGCTCTGAACCCATGTACAGAATTCTTTTACACTTTGCCAAAACTTGCATCTTATCCTGCTTATCAAGATTCTATAATAAGAAAAAAATTTCACCATGCTGTTTTTGAAATAGAAGTGCTTAAAGCTGAAATTAAGGGTGTTTTTAGAAGGTCATGGTGTTGCTATGGTAACCTATTGTGTCACAAAAATAATACCAATGCATTCACCAGTGATTGGGCAGGTTTTTGATACCATGATTGTAGCATCAATTGATAAAAAGTGGCAGTTATGACCCATCAAAATCTACATCTTGGAAAGTGCTAGAAACTGTTTTGGGCCACCTTAAAGAGGCTCAGTCACGTTTGAAAAGCTTAGCACAACTTTTCAAATTCGTCATTTGCAGTCCGCGTCAATCTTCTCCATCCTCAACCATCCTTGTTCCTTTATGGTTTATTATCGTCTCTTTGATGTTTTTCTATCTTTACAAAGTGTTATTTTAGGTTTCCTTCAATTAACGGTTATTTTTTTCGATGTTCAAAATAACTCAAGATGCCGTGACTGAGCCCTTTAAGAACTTGTTTTGTTACATTATATGCCGTCTATAGCATTTGTTTCACCCCCCCTGCAGTAAGCAGACACCTCCCTTATAATGAGGAGTTCTGCTTTTTGGCTTGGTTAAATCTGTATATTTTGCAAGGGTAAATAATTATAGGATTATTTGGTTTTATCAACTGGGTGCATAATGTGAATTCGCCAGCGTAAAGAGATTCTGAAGCTGACATTTCAAGTGTTAACTCTTTGTCAGAGTGAATCTGATGATAGTGATAGTGATTTAGATTCACTTTGATGAAGGGCTAACGCTTGAAACATCAGCTTCCAAATCTCTTTACAGTAGCCAATTCACATTGTCAACCCAGGTGATGAAACCAAATTATCTTGTAGTACTCCCACCGATGCAGCACCACAGTTTCTTTAGAAACTCACCCCCTTTATAAAGAATTATAGGCCTTAATATTAAGCCCTGAGTCCTCACTTGCAACAGAAGATTAGCATATTAGGCATAAATTATGCACCAGTGGGATGGCTGGACATGAGCTTAAATATTTAAGCATACATGTATGACTATAGGTCAAACCTTGGCGTTCTTCCTATGCTTATGCTTAATGTGCTTATGACGCTATTGTGTCCAGTGAGGGCATGTTGGTATATAAGCATTTATACATGTAAGCATAGGTATAGGCATAGGCATAGGTATAGGCATAGGCATAGGCATAGGCATAGGCATAAGCATTAGCGAAAGACTTTCAGCCAATAAGCGATCACTTTCTGCTTATGTCAGCCATGTCCTCACTGAACATAAGCATAAGTACTTGGGATGTTGATAGCACACTCGAAGAATTCGTAAATCACTTGCCTGTGGCTCATGATTTACGAATTCTTCTCGTGTTCTACCAACATCTGCAAACCATAGAAACATACATGTACATTCACAATGTGCAGATCAGGCCCCAGTTGTTAGAAGGCTGGATAATGCTACTTGTTTCCACCGAATATATCGCGACCCAATGGATAGGTGTTAACAAAATAAATCATGCTATCCACTGGATGGTGATTTATCTGGAGGATAGTGTTATCCACCCTTTGAACTTCTGAATTCTCCTAAAAGTTGTTTCATGTTTACATGCCACATGTGTGTTCATTTTCTGTCTCTTGATTTCAACATAAGCTGTTGAGAAATACAGTATGTATTCATAATCATCTTATCATGACTGGCCATGTATTAAATTATTTAATATTAATACTTTTAATGTTTAATGTTAAATGTTTAACTTTATTTATACACAGTGAAATTCATCAAGTACAACAAATTCCAAAGAATGTCTAAAAATCCTAAAACCTAAAAAATACTAATCCTATTATTACATTGATTAACAACAATAAGCTACCTTCAGACCTGATTTCCATGAATGCCGTGTATTTAAAAATTTTGATAGAGAAGGCGTTTAAATTGATTTAAGGAACTAGACTCTCTTTATTGTCTAACAGACTGTATGAACCAATCACTTTCAAGTAGAATTTGCTAATGTTACATTGCAAGTGATAAAGATCTTTTTAGACATTTTATTGTCCTTAGAAGTGAGAACATCTCTGACAATAATCATTTCCAGCTCTCCCACAAGCTCCAGTCAAGGCTAACTTTACAAAAGTCCTTTCAACACGTGTTGTCATCACTTGGCACCGCTCGCCAGATGATAATGGAAAGATAACATATGCCCTGGACTGCTTCAGGTGCAAGCCTGGAGAGGATAAGAACTGCAAGGAGTTGTGTGATCGACAAGTGAGATATTTACCAGGAAAGGAGAACATAACTGGCGTGAATGTAACAGTGCATGGTTTATCACCGTCGAGCTTCTATTTGTTCAGAGTTTATTCTGTGAATGAGTTGAATCAACTAGAAAGAAACAAGGACAAGTGGCGTTATGCTGAAGTATCTGTGGAAACAAAAGGTATTGTTATGTGAGTCGTTTGCACTTTATGCGCAGTAGACCTTTTTAGGGTCTAGTGTTCTCATTTGCATTAGAATAAAATCTAGCATGTATGCGAGGCAATTTCGGGCTATTTTGTAATTTAGCCCAAAAATGCAAGCACATCCACATTCAATTGTAATGTAAATGAGAAAAATTGACAGTGAAAAGGGCTATAATTTACATAATTATATCTCTTGCAGTTTATGGACCGTTCACAGTCCTCTATTTTCTCATCTAGTATGATATTTATTTGATTGTTAAATGTGCAGATAGAATCAGGAGAGAAATGGGTGCCAGCTGGAAACTGGATACGTGATGGGGTGCTTTATGCTTACTTAGCTCATATTTTTTGTTTGTCTGTTTGTTCCTGTTTTTGTTGTTGTTTCTGCATGGAATATAATTTAGAGAGGCAGTGAGCAGTCTATGTAGTATACTACAAGTGCTCAGTTTGAGTTATTTTTTTGTAAAAAAAATACCCCTTAGTCGACACGTCGAGTATGTTATGGACGGGTCAACGGATCAGTGAGTGAGTCAGTGAGTGAGTCAGTGAGTGAGAGATGTATGTATGTCACACCAATCAGATCGTATCTACTATAAACAGCCAATCAAATTTCTTGTTTTAAAGGTAAATGATACATGAGAAGATTTGATCCCGATACATTTCAGAACGGCCATATTCATTCTTCTATAAAAGAGGAGAAAGTATTCATATATTGGGTTTACTTCGGCATTTTCTGTGGGTTAGGCTGAGGATTTCATGAGCCTTGAGGTTTGAAACAGTGCTTGAGCTAGTTGTATGCAAATGAATGAGATGTTTTTTTTTTATTTTTAGTTACAAAGGTAACTTGATATTTTTGTTTTTCACAAGGAGTAAATTCAATTAGACGTCATGCATCGTTGCTTCTAGTTCTTAGGAAATGTTTTAGAGGAGACCAGACTATTTTGATTTAATTTTGAAAGAGTTCGAACGTTTACAATAGGTACAGGAAACGATTATTTTGTTGCATGCAAATATAGAGAGATATTTTGATTTTTTAGTTACAAAGCTAAGGGTAATTTGACACTTTTGTTTTTCACAAGGGAGTAAATTCAATTAGAGCTGATACATTGTCATCACTTGTTCCCACGAGATGCTTGCTATTTTTAGTTACAAATGGTAACTTGACACTTTTGTTTTTCATATTGGAGCAAATCGTTTCCTCGAGATGCTTGCTACTTTTAGTTACAAATGGTAATTTGACACTTCTGTTTTTCATTTGAGAGCAAATCGGTCGCACAAGATGTTTTCTATTTTCAGTTAAAAATGGTAACTTGACACTTTTGTTTTTCATATCGGAGTAAATTAAATTAAACTTTCAACGTGTCAGAACGGTTTTTTCTCTTTCTTTCTATTTTCGATGAAGAGGTGTGTAAAAAGGGTAAACTTACGACTCTTATAAAATGCGATAAGGTCTCTTAACTTGAGTATTTTGAGCAAAAATTCCTCTTGGGCGTTGGAAGGGCTATGTGATCGATGAGTGCGGGAGTTATGCATGTGCGCGTGTCACACCAATCACGGTGTGGGTATCAAAGAACGAATCAAATTGCTGTTAGAAAATAAGATGGTATCTACATAAATTTAGAGAGTATTGTACGTTGTTCACTCAAACATTTGATGGCTTACTATTTAGCTATCTTACCATTACCGATGTAACATGGTATGTTCATCATAAATTCCCAGTTTCTTTCTTGCTGTACATCGCAACCAAAAAAACTTAACTAAATCATTACTGTAAACAGTTCTACGAATGCTCCTATCACAAAAAAATAACTCTTGCGCGCTTTGCGTGCCTATGTTTTCTTTTAAGGGGAAGTAAAGCTTGTTGTTGTTGTCGGTTAATTATTGTTTTCCAGCTATTCCTGATTTTCACTGCTCTATAGCGTATTAATCCTAAAGGTCCTCATAAACAATGGCTGGTTACAACAAGCCAATAATTATCTGACCAGCTATGGGCAGTGCAAGTCCATTTTAGAAGGTCCACAGGCTAGGTTCTGGATAGAAGGGAGGATGTCAGGTGCAACAATTATACAATAGCTTTACTTTGTGGTTGGTCAGTAGGGTTCTGTACAGCATAAGTCTACACTCTAAAGTGACCCATGATCACTTGAGCTTTACTTCCCGTTTCTGTTATTTGAATGATCAGGGCAATCTACATGCATTCTCAATTGGGCACTACATGTACTTGTAATCCTCCATATATTCCCCTTCCCTTGGGAAGGGAAATAAGGAAATGAGTGCTGTAAATACTAAAGTACTTAATACTTGTAACATGCAAACTCAACCCACATGTGATGCCTGGGTCCAGGAATCAAACCCAGGCCACAGTGGTGGGAAGCGAGTGCTCTCACCACCACGCCATCCCTGCACCCTCAGTAACACAATGATGCAGCCAGTGTTGCGACCTACATGTATGTATCAACCTTTAAGTGACATTGCCTTTTACTTCCCCAGTTAATAAGAGAACCCATATATTATAATTTCCATTACATAAGTTATACCGTTTCTGATGGAGCTACAAAAACATTAGTTCTGAATGTTGAAAGAGCACAGTATGATTAACCTTCCCAGGGTATTGAGTACTTTTTGTGCGCCATGAGTTTAAAAACTCAAAAGTAGAATGTTTGAGCTTGTTAGTACTTTTGGTGCCTAGAGATTTTGTAGTTTTTGAAAGCCGAATTCTCCTCTAATATGACACCCAAAGAGCCAAAAAATTCAACAGTTACAAGGTTTCACAAGCTCTTTAAATGTATGTAGTCAATTTGTGTCTAGCGTAAAATCTTCTCTGTGCAAAGTCATATAATAATCAATGAGGACAAATGCATACAATGATGCCAGCGAAGAGTCGCCTCTATTTATGGTAATCAAACTGAGATTAATGTTTGTTATTTTTTGTCTTTCAAGAGAGCAAACATCACCCAACTGAAGGAGGAGCTGGTAAGATATATCTCCAGAGTTAAACATGTTGTTGTTGTTATCTTGCTTTCTATATATGTCTGGATTTTATGAAAATGAGGCTAAAGGATGGATATCACACACTAAGCGGGCGTTTTTTCCATGCCAGAAACTATCTCCAAAGGGAACGATATAAAAATTAAAAGGAAAGTCAGTCCTTTTTTTCTTCTTTAACTCCTTTATCTTCCTTTCATTGCCGTCCTGTCTCTATTTTTCGCCCGTTTACATTGCTTGGAGGCGGTCTTAGGGTTTAGAGAAATCCAGGTGAAATACGGGTTATAGGGGTTGGGCTCTTTAGCACCGTTTTCATAAATCCAGACATATAATGGCACAGAATAGCGAAAAATGGTCTGGAAAAAGGGCTAGTGTGGTTCCAGATGCCTAAGAGAGATCAATAGTAATTCGAAACGATCACATGTCGCCCTTTCCGGGTCATTGAGTCATGTTCCGTTGAAATATATGTCTGGATTTATGAAAACGAGGCTAAAGGATGGATAACACGCACTAAGCGGGCGTTTTTTTCCTCGCCAGTCAGAAATCCAGGTGAAATAAGGGTTATAGGGGTTGGGCTCTTTATAGCACCGTTTTCATAAATCCAGACATATATGTAGCTAATGCATAAATTTTGGTTTAAAATTTTCATTGAAACCAGCTTAGTTAAATTACAAGTCCTTTTCTTTGTCTCATAAAAGAGAAATACTAATACTGTGGTAGCAAGAAAACTGATTTTAAAAATTTGAAACCAAACTAAAAATCAAACGAGAGCACAGTGATGTAAGATGCAAGGGGGAGAAAATATCTTTGACTGGGATGCATTCACCTGTAGCTATATGCAACTCAATCTTTTTTGGACTGCTACTGCTTGGTCCATGCAGTGGTCTAACATCTGACTTCAAAGCTTATCCACATCAAGGACAACCTTGTCTGACAACGTACTGTCTTTTTTTGCTTGAGTTTGTCAAGATCCCAAGCAAAATTATTAACCACAGGAGATTTGAAGGTGCGAACACAAGGGTGTGGCCACAGGGAATGCTTTTCTTTTAATAGGTTTTGGCGCCTGCCTTTTTCGAGTGCATATTATTAAAAAGCATGGATTTTACACTAGATAATTTTATACCTGAGTGCTGTTTTAGGAGATCAGTTTATATATTTATATATTTATATATATTTTTATTTATTTATTTATTTTTTTATTGTTTTTTTCAGGTGGCTTAAACAAGACGATGAAGATGGCTCTGTATATCGGGGTGCCCATTGTGGGTGTCCTTGTGTTACTGGCCATTCTTTTTCGCCTTGTGCTTCTGTAGGTAAGTGAACTGCTACTCGGCAGAATTTACCAGTCTGGCAACCTGCTAGGTTAGAGTACAGATACAAAATCAAGCACGAGAATCACTTTTCGATTTTAGTGTGAAGGCTCCACATTATCACCCATGTTCACTCATCCCTTGGGCTGCATGTGCCATCTCTGCCTAAAACCAACATGAAGAGCGAGGGCTCTGGAGACGTCGCCGGTTTGAAATTTGAAAATCGCATGTGTGCTCAATCTCGTACTTGTAGTCTAATCTAATGTGAAGGGAAAACGCCCGTTGAAAATAGAACGTTTTCATGTGACGCCATCAAATTCTTAAATCCAAAACTAAAGAGCCACCAAAGTTTTTATCCTCATTGGGCATTTTAGATTTTTATTGTTCAGTGCAGATAATCAGGCATAGGTAATCAAAGTAAGTTCCAGATGCTAACACTATTTATCGGTCACCATATTGGTGTAGCACAGGTGAACACCAACATGGCGGCACCATACTAAGGGCTTTGTATGTTTGCGCGGAATATTTCGACGAATATCTCAACTTTGGGTCAACGCGCTCACCTTAAATTGGAGAGCTTCATTCTTTATTTATCTTCAATAATATCACAATTTCTTGACTTTATCCACTTAATGGTTTTTTTTTTT
>JAHPZR010038143.1:0-12497 GCA_019787425.1 Platygyra sinensis | reverse complement strand
GGGGGAAAAAATGGCGGCGTTCTGAGCATGCGCATGCAAGTTATCCTGGACTCTTCTTTCGCCCGCCCGGGTTCAGCCCCTATATGGGACCAGAAGAAAGGAGAGTTCAGGGACTGGACTACGGAAACTCTAGCTATGTGTAAATTGATTCACATCCGATGTAAGCTTATTATTAAAGCTACGGCTGCATAAGTGTATGCAAACAAACAATCACGTCTGCTTTTATGTTCTAGGGTGCATTCCTTTGGGTTGATCTGGATCAGGATAAGTGATCCAAGATCTGTCTTATGCATAAAAGAAACCGATGAATCCATGCCCAGAGTGGATCCGTCGTTTCCTTTGATGCACCATGATCTAGACAGATCTTGGATCGTTGATCCTGATCCAGATCACGCCAAAGGAAGGCACCCTCAGTCTGCTATTTTGCTGTTCTTGTTATTCACCTCTGAAAATTATGCTAAACAATTATTCGCCACAGGCTGAGTGAGCATTGGTGAACATTTATCTCGGTAAATATTCACCAGTGCTCACTTCATCTTCGGCGGACACACTGACAATTTACATGTAAGGTATCATATTTTATTATTCAACAAATTGTAACACTATCCAAATATGGCCATGATGCTCTCGATATCTGTCATCCGTAGGTAACAGATATCCGGCGATATACGTAGCTTCGTACGTGGGAAGAAAAAGTGAAGTGAAAAAATGTCGACAGAAAGGTTTAAAAATGTTACGAGTATGGAAATCAATTTTGTTATCAATTTGTTGAATAATAAAACAATTATCCTTCTCAATCTCGCGGAATATCGTCTGATTTTAGCCGACTCGGCCTACGGCCTCGTCGGCTAAGTATCAGACGATATTCCGCGCGATTTCGCAGGATAATTGTTAAATATAAGTGCTGGCATATGAGTAGATGACGTAACGTACATATTTCGAAAACCTCTCACTTCAGCTGTGCAAGAGAAGTAAACAATCATATTTACTTGGAGTGCCACAAGTAAGCAAGTAAGTAATGTATCAGTCAATTCCTAAACCGCCCATCCACCCCCCCCCCCCCCCCCCGGGCAATCCCCGGGCATGACTCACATTATGAAGCTCCGTACAGTGGGGAATTTCTGTCAGCGGTCGGAAACAAAAGGATTTCGCAATTCTTTGATTCAGCACGCGAGTCGCGTTGACGGGTCATTGTTCTTGTCGATTCAACATGGGTTTTTCTGTTGTTGTGGTTTTATATAGTTATATCGTGGAATAATTATGCCTTAATTATTTTAAAGCGTGGAGCCAAGACAAGCTGAACAAGAAATTCTTAGTGGCTAAAAATTTTTTAGAACTTATTTCCCAGGGCTCGAAATTGCGCCCGATACGGTCGCATTTGTGACTTAATTTTTCTTTTTGCGACTAGAAAAAAGAGAGTAGTCGCAAATTTGCTACTAGGCTTCAGTGTAGGCTTTGCCTTTTCTGATACGAAATAAAAGAGCTAGCGGTTGAGTTTTTGCTTAAATAACTTTAGAAATGAAAAGATTCATTGAATTTGCGTCTAACAATTTTGTTACAATCTGAAGGTTTATCGTAACTTACTTGGGATACATGCACGCAACGATTTTCTTTCGATAGCCGCCATTTTCAGCGGTTTCTTTACACATGTATATCGCAGGCTCATATTTCGTTCATATTGAATGATTTAGTCATTCCGGGTTTCTTGAATAATCACTGTTGGTAGTAACACCCCCGAAGCTTAATACAAAAAAAGGAATTCGTTACTTGTTTTGTGATCGGTGAAAAACCTTCAAAAGGTAAAACTATAGGAATTTTGTTTCGTAAGCTAATATTTCCGCCCAATACATGTGTTATGTTATTTTGCAGAGATTGGAGGCATTTACATGCAAGAACTGCAGTTTTCAGCTGTAATATCTGTTCATGAATTGGAAATCTATCGCTTTGACTAAAATAACAAGCACTTATGTGCCTTAATTTACAGAACGGAACACAGGTTCAACTTGATCGTTTAGATGGACTAGTGCTGTCCATGACGCTAAATGTTCTGTACTATTAAATCTCGAAATGACATGAAAGCTGTAGAAACCAGGAGGGAGGGGGTGACTCTATTGTTTTCGAGTATCTGTCAGAGACCGACTCATCACTGCCAGTGTGACGTCACATAGCAACAAGTCGAAGCTTCGCTCGGCTTGCCCAGATTTGGCGTCGGGACTCCATTGAATTTAAATAAAAAGAGAATAACACAAGCTATTTTTGCGCTATTATTCACTAATTTGGCATAAATGTGCAAGCGTTGTAGTGGATATTGTCTGTGAGTAAAACTGTTTGTTTTTTTGTGTGCGTTTTTAGTTCCAAATTTTATTGAAAACAAATCGGGTCAAGTGGGGTTACCGCCATCTTGACTTCCGGTCAAGTAAAGGCCACCCAAAACGCCCTCCGTTTTCTTTTCAAGTTTTCAACAGAAGTACCCCATAATAGGAGGTTTTGTTCCTCTTTGATATAACTTTCCAGCCATCGTTAGTTTTTCTCAATGTGATGAGCCATTTTGCTCAACAATCCTTTTTGAGTTCGAGGGCGTATATGTCAGTTTGATTTCTCGCGTATTAAACTTTGTTCGATTGGTGAAAGGTCAAGAGTGTCTATGTTTACCAGCTGTTAGCTGGTTGAATGCTTGTGTTTTTAAATTTTGTGGGGTAGATGACTGCCTGTGTGCTCCAGAAGGGCTAAACTTTAGAAAACACGGCCACGATTGCGTAACATTAAATGCCTGCTCCCGAAGTCCCGCAGTCAATAAATATTTGCATATGGAAACAAAAGAGAAAAACTTAATGTATGCACGACACAAGCGTGCTACTCATGAATATACCTCGTTCTAAAATCCATCAGCCGAAACAAGCGCGTTACACATGAAAAGACTTCGTTCTATAATCCATGAGCCGAAACCCGGAGTTTAAATATTCATTTTATCCACTGCGGGACTGCGGGAGCAATAGTTTTACTCGTCTTACTTTACTCGTCTTACGTTCATCAACCCATAAAATGGCGATACTCATCGTTACGTCTCCTATTGTCATTAATGTGCCAACCAGAGGTTTATTGGCTCTCGAAACAAAGGATTCTTTTGTTCTGTGGTTGGCAAAATTTAAATATCAAAAGACTTGTTTGTAAACAGTGAATATCGCTATACAACACTGCGGGACTACGTCACGCAATTCGTGGCCGGGTATTCTGAAGTCGCTCTCCAAATGCCATTCCGTTAACTTTGAAGGGATTGTTGAGACGAACCATAAGTACTGAAGGCTTAATTCTCAGCACAGAGCAAACTTAATATACCATGTACCAAACCTCCTATTCTGGGATCAGGACATCTCCGCATTTCTGCGTGGGCTCCGGAAAAACGTTGTCAATCCATTAAACTTTGTCGACGTCTCAGACACTTGCTAGTATGTTTCTACTCCAAATATGAGGCTTTCGAATAACTTATCCTACCGAAAATTACTGCAAAGAAGTCTTTCATATATTTTGAATCTTGGGTAACATTGAACAAAGTAATCGAATCATCAAAAAGTTAGAAATTTTCACATTTCTTTCAGTTAACGAACCAAAAAATTTGGCCGCCATATCGAAAATCACCGATGTATGACGTGACGTCACACTGGTAGTTATGACTAAACCACTGTTTGCCTGGAGACACCCCCTCCCTCCTGGTAGAAACAATAGAAATTAAAGCGTTAATTATCTCAAAGTCTAATTATGATCACTTATTTATTAATTGAATGGCCTTTGTGACTAAAATTTTCAAAGTTGCGACCAAATTTTCGTAACTAGTCGCAAATTGCGACCAGACATTTTTTTTTTAAATTTTGAGCCCTGTTTCCAACGGTAAGCGATTCTGTTTATTTCCAAAGATAAGCGATTCTGTTTTCCCTGGAGGGTGGGGGATTTGACCCTCTTTGAAGCTCTAACGGGTGGGGCATTTGACCGTCTTAACTTGCAACATAGCGGGGAATTTGACCAAAATTTTTCAAAAAAGTCAAATGCCCGGGGTTTGCCCGGGGGGGGGGGGGATAGGCGGTTTTGGAATTGACCGGTACATTAGCAAGCAAGACGTGTCTTAAATAGATACCGCTTGGGTAAAATTAATTTTTGAGTGTCAATCATATACACATCAAATTTTTTTAAGTCAATTATTTTTTTTTCCCTCCTCCTAACTTTAATCATTTACTTTAACTACTAATTTTAACCTCCCCCTTTCTCTTCTAACCACTCCATGCTAATCTCTCCTTTATATTATTATTGTTATCATTATTGTTGCACTGCCTTGTGGTTGACGTGGCTGCTTTGCAGTTTGGTCCCTCAACGTTAGTGTATTCTTTAACATCTAACAATTTTTGACTAAATTTTATTTTCTTCTTATTATTTTTGATTTTCTGCTTACAAAAATTCCCATGCATACATCCACCCCCTGATATAATACCCATTGTTTCAGTGGAGATTTGGAGAACCCTTCTATTAGGTGATCCCATACTTTTACACCTGAAATACTACAAAGGTTGCTAGTTATATCTACCGCTATAGATGATTTTTTTATACAAGCAATCATGTGTCAGGTTGATTCTTGACGAATTGCACAATAATGAAAGAATATGAGTCAAGCGGAAAACGGGCCCCGAAATTAGAAACTGCGGCAGACATGTCTATCAAACTGATAGACACTCTTGGCTAAATGTAAACTGCTTAAACCGCTTCGTAAGAACTAACTATTGCATAATGTTGCCTTCTGTTATCAGATGGATTCGTCGCCTCTCTACCTGCTGGAGCATCTGACTTGCCTTCTTTCCTCTCATCTCCGGTAATCAACGTCCATTACTACGAATGGAAGTGTTTACGTTTCTGGTATTTCATTGGCGCTAATGATGTTGTACACTGGAAAACAACTTCGTTGACGATATTACTGAGGACAGTAACATCAAACCGAACAATTGTGCTTTTCTTCGCGGATGAAGTGACAGATAAGGCGCGGTATACACAGTTACCCATTTCGAGAAATTCCTCTAACTTACAGGTATTAAGACACGTCTTGCTTGCTAATGTACCGGTCAATTCCAAAACCGCCTATCCCCCCCCCCCCCCGGGCAAACCCCGGGCATTTGACTTTTTGAAAAATTTTGGTCAAATTCCCCGCTATGTTGCAAGTTAAGACGGTCAAATGCCCCACCCGTTAGAGCTTCAAAGAGGGTCAAATCCCCCACCCTCCAGGGAAAACAGAATCGCTTATCTTTGGAAATAAACAGAATCGCTTACCGTTGGAAACAGGGCTCAAAATTAAAAAAAAAAATGTCTGGTCGCAATTTGCGACTAGTTACGAAAATTTGGTCGCAACTTTGAAAATTTTAGTCACAAAGGCCATTCAATTAATAAATAAGTGATCATAATTAGACTTTGAGATAATTAACGCTTTAATTTCTATTGTTTCTACCAGGAGGGAGGGGGTGTCTCCAGGCAAACAGTGGTTTAGTCATAACTACCAGTGTGACGTCACGTCATACATCGGTGATTTTCGATATGGCGGCCAAATTTTTTGGTTTGTTAACTGAAAGAAATGTGAAAATTTCTAACTTTTTGATGATTCGATTACTTTGTTCAATGTTACCCAAGATTCAAAATATATGAAAGACTTCTTTGCAGTAATTTTCGGTAGGATAAGTTATTCGAAAGCCTCATATTTGGAGTAGAAACATACTAGCAAGTGTCTGAGACGTCGACAAAGTTTAATGGATTGACAACGTTTTTCCGGAGCCCACGCAGAAATGCGGAGATGTCCTGATCCCAGAATAGGAGGTTTGGTACATGGTATATTAAGTTTGCTCTGTGCTGAGAATTAAGCCTTCAGTACTTATGGTTCGTCTCAACAATCCCTTCAAAGTTAACGGAATGGCATTTGGAGAGCGACTTCAAAATACCCGGCCACGAATTGCGTGACGTAGTCCCGCAGTGTTGTATAGCGATATTCACTGTTTACAAACAAGTCTTTTGATATTTAAATTTTGCCAACCACAGAACAAAAGAATCCTTTGTTTCGAGAGCCAATAAACCTCTGGTTGGCACATTAATGACAATAGGAGACGTAACGACGAGTATCGCCATTTTATGGGTTGATGAACGTTAGACGAGTAAAGTAAGACGAGTAAAACTATTGCTCCCGCAGTCCCGCAGTGGACAAAATGAATATTTAAACTCCGGGTTTCGGCTCATGGATTATAGAACGAAGTCTTTTCATGTGTAACGCGCTTGTTTCGGCTGATGGATTTTAGAACGAGGTATATTCATGAGTAGCACGCTTGTGTCGTGCATACATTAAGTTTTTCTCTTTTGTTTCCATATGCAAATATTTATTGACTGCGGGACTTCGGGAGCAGGCATTTAATGCTACGCAATCGTGGCCATGTTTTCTAAAGTTTAGCCCTTCTGGAGCACACAGGCAGTCATCTACCCCACAAAATTTAAAAACACAAGCATTCAACCAGCTAACAGCTGGTAAACATAGACACTCTTGACCTTTCACCAATCGAACAAAGTTTAATACGCGAGAAATCAAACTGACATATACGCCCTCGAACTCAAAAAGGATTGTTGAGCAAAATGGCTCATCACATTGAGAAAAACTAACGATGGCTGGAAAGTTATATCAAAGAGGAACAAAACCTCCTATTATGGGGTACTTCTGTTGAAAACTTGAAAAGAAAACGGAGGGCGTTTTGGGTGGCCTTTACTTGACCGGAAGTCAAGATGGCGGTAACCCCACTTGACCCGATTTGTTTTCAATAAAATTTGGAACTAAAAACGCACACAAAAAAACAAACAGTTTTACTCACAGACAATATCCACTACAACGCTTGCACATTTATGCCAAATTAGTGAATAATAGCGCAAAAATAGCTTGTGTTATTCTCTTTTTATTTAAATTCAATGGAGTCCCGACGCCAAATCTGGGCAAGCCGAGCGAAGCTTCGACTTGTTGCTATGTGACGTCACACTGGCAGTGATGAGTCGGTCTCTGACAGATACTCGAAAACAATAGAGTCACCCCCTCCCTCCTGGTTTCTACAGCTTTCATGTCATTTCGAGATTTAATAGTACAGAACATTTAGCGTCATGGACAGCACTAGTCCATCTAAACGATCAAGTTGAACCTGTGTTCCGTTCTGTAAATTAAGGCACATAAGTGCTTGTTATTTTAGTCAAAGCGATAGATTTCCAATTCATGAACAGATATTACAGCTGAAAACTGCAGTTCTTGCATGTAAATGCCTCCAATCTCTGCAAAATAACATAACACATGTATTGGGCGGAAATATTAGCTTACGAAACAAAATTCCTATAGTTTTACCTTTTGAAGGTTTTTCACCGATCACAAAACAAGTAACGAATTCCTTTTTTTGTATTAAGCTTCGGGGGGTGTTACTACCAACAGTGATTATTCAAGAAACCCGGAATGACTAAATCATTCAATATGAACGAAATATGAGCCTGCGATATACATGTGTAAAGAAACCGCTGAAAATGGCGGCTATCGAAAGAAAATCGTTGCGTGCATGTATCCCAAGTAAGTTACGATAAACCTTCAGATTGTAACAAAATTGTTAGACGCAAATTCAATGAATCTTTTCATTTCTAAAGTTATTTAAGCAAAAACTCAACCGCTAGCTCTTTTATTTCGTATCAGAAAAGGCAAAGCCTACACTGAAGCCTAGTAGCAAATTTGCGACTACTCTCTTTTTTCTAGTCGCAAAAAGAAAAATTAAGTCACAAATGCGACCGTATCGGGCGCAATTTCGAGCCCTGGGAAATAAGTTCTAAAAAATTTTTAGCCACTAAGAATTTCTTGTTCAGCTTGTCTTGGCTCCACGCTTTAAAATAATTAAGGCATAATTATTCCACGATATAACTATATAAAACCACAACAACAGAAAAACCCATGTTGAATCGACAAGAACAATGACCCGTCAACGCGACTCGCGTGCTGAATCAAAGAATTGCGAAATCCTTTTGTTTCCGACCGCTGACAGAAATTCCCCACTGTACGGAGCTTCATAATGTGAGTCATGCCCGGGGATTGCCCGGGGGGGGGGGGGGGGGGTGGATGGGCGGTTTAGGAATTGACTGATACATTACTTACTTGCTTACTTGTGGCACTCCAAGTAAATATGATTGTTTACTTCTCTTGCACAGCTGAAGTGAGAGGTTTTCGAAATATGTACGTTACGTCATCTACTCATATGCCAGCACTTATATTTAACAATTATCCTGCGAAATCGCGCGGAATATCGTCTGATACTTAGCCGACGAGGCCGTAGGCCGAGTCGGCTAAAATCAGACGATATTCCGCGAGATTGAGAAGGATAATTGTTTTATTATTCAACAAATTGATAACAAAATTGATTTCCATACTCGTAACATTTTTAAACCTTTCTGTCGACATTTTTTCACTTCACTTTTTCTTCCCACGTACGAAGCTACGTATATCGCCGGATATCTGTTACCTACGGATGACAGATATCGAGAGCATCATGGCCATATTTGGATAGTGTTACAATTTGTTGAATAATAAAATATGATACCTTACATGTAAATTGTCAGTGTGTCCGCCGAAGATGAAGTGAGCACTGGTGAATATTTACCGAGATAAATGTTCACCAATGCTCACTCAGCCTGTGGCGAATAATTGTTTAGCATAATTTTCAGAGGTGAATAACAAGAACAGCAAAATAGCAGACTGAGGGTGCCTTCCTTTGGCGTGATCTGGATCAGGATCAACGATCCAAGATCTGTCTAGATCATGGTGCATCAAAGGAAACGACGGATCCACTCTGGGCATGGATTCATCGGTTTCTTTTATGCATAAGACAGATCTTGGATCACTTATCCTGATCCAGATCAACCCAAAGGAATGCACCCTAGAACATAAAAGCAGACGTGATTGTTTGTTTGCATACACTTATGCAGCCGTAGCTTTAATAATAAGCTTACATCGGATGTGAATCAATTTACACATAGCTAGAGTTTCCGTAGTCCAGTCCCTGAACTCTCCTTTCTTCTGGTCCCATATAGGGGCTGAACCCGGGCGGGCGAAAGAAGAGTCCAGGATAACTTGCATGCGCATGCTCAGAACGCCGCCATTTTTTCCCCCTAAATCGGGGGAAAAACCATATTTGGAAGTACTTTCCAGATTTGGCTTTGGGCGCGATTTTCTGAATGATAATGTACAAGCAACAATTTCTGCATTCAGATTGATTAAAAACATGTCATTTAATCCCAAATCAGTGGAATGTCACTAGTGCCACGCTTAACCACATACGATTTGGTTTTTATCACAATATCAAAGATCACGAAAGAAATCTTTGCCAATATTTGTTGACAGATTGAAAACACCGACTCGGACTTGAAAGTGCACGCGCTGCATTATGCAAATGAGCTACTTGTACGCGTCAGACTTTCCTTTCAAAAACTTTTGCAAAATCGCTCAGCATACAGAAACAATACGAAAAAATGTATAGGAAAAGAGTAATGATGCGTACTCGTTGTCGATAAGAGTACAGACCACGATAAACCATTTATTTTGATTTTTACGTTTTATGGGTTCTTTTTTACGACAATATCAACGTCAAATAAAATGTTTTCTTTCAGAGCGCGAGCTGAAAAAGACATTGCGCGACACATTGACGCGAGCGGCGTGGCTGGGACCTAGTAATTTTTGATTGGTTAGTTCTGAGCATGCCCATGCAAGTTATCCTGGACTCTTCTTTCGCCCGCCTGGGTTCAGCCCCTATATGGGGCAGGAAGAGTGTTATTGCTACTTTTAAATGCCTTGAATACGATTTTTTTTTCAAAAGAGCTCTGGTCTAACAGGGCCAGTAGTCATTTTGAAAATTTTCCATGCTCTCAAACATCCTGGACGTGCATTGATGTCTTTCGAATAAACCAAATTTGATTCACCAACTGTCCGCCATGTTTACTTGCCGGGATGGCAAAAGTGGCTAGCTTAGTAACCAAGCTCAGAAATGTTAAATTCATCACCTAGTGCGGTGAATGTAATGTCATAAGCCAGGCTTTACGACCTATTAGAATGTCCCGTTATTATATTCACCTCTGGAAATTATGCTGATATCCATTATACATTGTTTAAGTAGATATTCATTGCGGTAGATGCTCGTTACTTTGGCCAACACTTTTAAGATTTTTCTGTTATGCGATAGATATTTTTCAAGGGTTTCAATGAGTTAACTGGTGGACAGTTTCTAGCCATTGATGACGTTTCCTTCTCCAAAGAGCCATGTAAACAAATTCCTCTGAAACAAGATGGAGGTGAGAGACGCGTTCTTACGAATGGGTTTCCCAATAATCGATTACTAATTCCTTTATTACTCCTGGTATCAGCCTAGTTTCTTTGTTTGTTGTTTGTTATTAATGTTTTTTCTTTACTCTCTTTACCTGTGCCCTTGGACTGGCCATTTTTCCATAAAAAAGTAATTATCATAAAAATGTATTTGATATTTAGAGCGCCAATTAGATCTCAGCATGGAAAACGGTGCGATATCGACAGACAAATTACTGCCTCTACCAACTGGACGCCAATCACGCTGCCATCGAAGGCAGAATAAACTTTAAAGCAACTGCAAACAAAGCAGGGTCTCGGTCAGCTGGCGGCAATGATTCCAGTCAATGGCTGCAGGTTTATCTGGGCATTCAGAACACTGTTTAGTCAGTTGAATACTTACCAAAAAGAATTACCAGGAATTCCATGAATAACTACTGGAAAAAAGTGTCAACTTCCCTCACAAAAAAGTTCTGAAAATGTGTTTGTAAGCTATTTGTAATTTTTCTTTCGATTTCTAATAACATCAAGCGCAATTAACGACTAACTTAGTGTGTTATTGAAAAGCAATTCATGTGAGTAATTGTTTTAAAAGACCTATTACTAAAATCAACAAGATACGTTTCGAACTTAAAGATCCCAGTGTTGCGGCAGCATTAATATGGGGGACTTTCGTAATGACTGAAAGTCGTACCAAAATTACTATTTTGCATTGACTCCATTAAAATATCAGCATGCCAAGAAGCCCTCGGCATGGAAAACGGTGCAATCCTTGACGAACAAATTACTGCTTCTTCGCAATGGGATGACAACCATGCTCCCTTCCAGGGAAGACTACACTTTCAAGCAAGTGGAAAGAAACAGGGAGGTTGGTCAGCCGCCAGACATGATGCCCATCAATGGCTTCAGGTTGATCTGGGCAGTCAACCTACTACAGTGACACGAGTAGCAACACAAGGACGAAATAGCGGTTATACTTTTCAGTGGGTAAAACGTTACAAGTTGCAGTACAGTAACAATGAAGTAAACTTCCAGTACTACAGGGAACAAGGACAAACTGCAGATAAGGTGACGTAGAATTCTCTAATCAATGCTGGATCAAGTTATTTTGACCAAGTTTTGAGACAAATCTTATTCAAATAGAGCCCGTGTTATCATGTGGATTATGGCGGTTCTCTTGTAATTCCGAAGTTTTGTTCGGAAGAACCCAGTCAGTCAGTCAGTCAGTCAGTCAGTCAGTCAGTCAGTCAGTCAGTCAGTCAGAACTCTACTATCGTGTCAAAATTCTTCCCGCCGACTACAAATAGTCTACAAAAAGGGGACATCCCTGCCCCCCGCACGCATGTTATCCTCTTGCCAATTGCAATTCTTACTTATGCCCTGTTTATTTTCAAAATTTGTTTTATTAAAATTTGGAACTAGGAAAAATATACCAAAAACCACGCAGGTACCGGGTTTTATGACATTCTCAAGCACCAAGAAGACAGTTTGAGATCCGACGGGTAGCTGCCAGGAGTATTTTTGGCGAACTCGTTTGGAAATATGATTTAACACCATGTCGATTTTTTTTATATATTTGCTCAATCGAAATTAAAAGACACAGCACAGCGAATATTAAAATCAGCCAATATCATGAATTATTAATGAAATTGAGAAGTAATTTTCAAACGATTTTAATTTGGTAATGTCGGTTTACTCGCGATATTTCTGTTTTTCTTAAACTGTGGAAGCAGGGATGGATGGATGGGACTTTTATGCAAGAATATATGAAGACGACATATTACGGTATATTACCGTTTTGCTTTTTCAGGAATTTTCTGGTAACTCAGACGAAGACTCTGTTGTTTATCATGAATTAAATCCACCAATCAGGGCACGTTATATCCGTTTTCGACCAGAGGTTTGGAATAACGGCGTATCAATGAGGATTGAGCTTTATGGTTGTCGTGGAGGTAGAAGGTCTTTATTTTTATTGTCGATAACGTTTTCTTAATTCTACGATAAGATGTTTATGTTCTTGGAAACACAGATGAGTATACTAGTAACTCTGACTAAACTGCCACGAGAGGTTGCCTCATGTTAAGCGTGCTTGTGTTCACCTCGAGCGGTCTGGGTTTGA
>JAHPZR010038142.1:0-18493 GCA_019787425.1 Platygyra sinensis | reverse complement strand
ATACATTCAACATTTGACTAATGTGGTAGTCAAGAATCAGTTTTCAATTTGGTCAGACTGCAGACTGCAGACTGCAGACTGCAGATCAGGGTTAAAACACAGACTGTAGACTATAGAGAAGAAACTTTCGTGTTTATTTCATTATCAAGTGCTAACTGTAAACAAGATTATTCAGGCTGATCACAGAGAAAAGTCTGCACTCCGGTTAGCCTAAATATCACTCCAGTCAGTCTGAATATAACTCTGGTTAGCCTGAATAATGCTCCTGTTAGACTGTTTACAGTTAGCTCTCAGTGATAGAAATGGTATCACAATATAGTGAAAAAGTCTTCAGTTTGCAGTCTGCATTTTACCCCTGGCCTGCAGTCGTCAGGTGAGTCGTCATTTTCCATGGTGTGCAGTTCACAGTCTGCAGTCTGCATTTCTCATGTTACCCCGACTGATTTTCAATGATCTTGTACAAGAATAGAAAGCATTCATTTCATAGAAAACTCACAGCAATCTTTCTTGTTTAGTTTTACAGTACTGCCAGATCCACAGCATGCCTGCTGCATTGTTTGTGTGCTTCACAGAGTCATCGCATGTAGATTCACAGTCAGTGGAAGCCTTTCAGTTCCTTCTAAAGAGTCCAATGCTGCACTCAATTCATCAGGTAGTTAGCAAAAAGAAGGTCTTTTTTGATTACCTATCCAGTGAATCTGAGTTTAATCACGTTCTTCCTAGGCCAGTAATTTTGTCCATGAATTCAGCAGGATCAACATTTTGAAAAATAGTAGTCACTAGTGGCATATCAACGCCTGCCTGCACTTTAGAAGAATCCTACTTGCACTGGTTTATTTTGTTTCCTGGAAATATGTATTAACCCCTCTCCCTAAGCAAAAGGTGGTTTCAAGGCCATAGTTTTAACAGGAAGTACAAAGGTAAACTGGAATTTCCAAAGGGATTGAAGGGGGGGGGGGGGGAAATTCAATTTCCTGTGTAAGGGGTAGGAAGGTTTTTTTGAGCAATACATTCTAGGTAATTTGTATTAAAATATTGGTATCCAAGAATGGAAGTACAAGAAATAATTAGCTTTGTAATTGTCACAGTTATTTTCAGTTCACCTGAAAAGAATCACTTTATATTTCTTTTCATTTCACAGGCGTCCAGTGAACAAGTTATAAAGGTACTCAAGTCCCTGAGAGCTGGAAAACTAATAGAAATTAACATGTACATGTAGGAAGAACATGATATGACTTCAAAATGAAGCTCTTGGCAAGTGCTGTTATTAATGCAGTCAACTCTCTCGTAAGTTACCACCCTTGGTGCAAGACAAAGTGGTCGCTTACGAGAAAAATAAGCAACTAAGCCCATTGCTGGACTTAAAATTAGGCCGAAATAGAAGCTAAGGTGCTTGATTGATTGCTTGTTTTGTTTGTTTTTTTTTCACGTGCAACAATTTTCGGAAATGTACAATAGAGTGTACTTGTCAATGTGCCTCTTGTTAATTGAAATCCTCTGATCAAAATCTAAACGGAACCGAAAAACCTACATCTTCTTTGTATGTTATCTGTTCTTATCTATCAGTCCGGTAAGCATTATTAAAAACTGAAGTTTTTTTTCACTTTGGTATAAGATTTTCTAACGATCATACGTGACTATGTTCACGGGTCGCTTACCGAAAACAGAAAGCGAAAACACATGTTGTTATATAGCTGGCGTTTTTCCCGCCACTGCGCGCCCATTCATTGGCTAGTTCATGTTCACATGACATCTAACAGTAAAACTTTACGATAACAGCACAAATTCTCGTGCACCCGTAAGTTAATTTTTATTGTCAATAGGCAGACAGACACATGAATTTATAATTTATGCGATGCGGCAACGAGCGAGAGCGAACAATTTGACAGTTTGTCATTGTACAAAAAACAAATGGACGTCAATTTTTCATACGTCCGTCCTGTTATAGACAATGAATTTCGTCATAACACTGCGGATCCACTTGGCTATCGCGTCGTGGATCCACAGCTACTTTGACAATGTTATTACAAAATTCTTGATCAATTACAGGACAGATGCATGAGAGACCGACGTCAATTTGATAAGTTTACTGAACGGGCAACATTGCGAAAACTTTGACGTCATGATTTCAAACGGGAAACAAGTCACTGATACCCTGCGAAATGTTGACTGCTGTTTCACGTGATCAGAGCATGCAGTTGAAGGTGGCCTGATGCTGTCGCTGGAATTTCAGGGCGTTTTTCCACCGGTTTGCTATATAATAACTCACTTAATTTACTGGTCCATTTGGTAACAGCGAGTTTTGTTTCCTGATAATCTCAATGTTTCCCGATCGAGGTTTCAAGTCGAGGTAAGCGAATAATTTTTTCAGAACGCGCAGATTTTTCAGCACAAAAAAGTAGGATGCTAACTTTTGCGCACGCATTTACAGAGAAAGGATCGTAGGGAGGCATAAATTTATCAACAGGAAAAGAGCAATATAATAAAGCTAGCTTACGGGGTCTGTATTGATTTCGTTCTTCAAACCGATATGTTCCCAATACGGGCATTACGCTAGCTCAGTAACATGCCCGGGTGGTATTCCCTGAAAAATTGGGTGGGGGTGTGCGGCACGCTTCCCAAAACCCTTACCCTATTTCTGATTAAAATCTGCAATATTCCCTACCCTATTTATGACCTGACCAAAAATTTGAAACCATATTTATGACCTGACTCTTAAATCAAAACCCTGTTTCTGACCAGCGTTGTAATAAGTTCCCAAGTTTAGACAGGAGCCATAATCAGGTGCGGAGACCGTAAGTCTTGGGATCCGCGAGCATCCATGATATGGGACAATTTTTCTACTTTTAGAATTTTTAGAACAAATTTCGTCACGGCTCGTGTTCGCGCAGCATTTCTCGTTTTCCCAAACTTCCACTCGTGTTTCTATAAAACAGTACATGTTTTCTATTTCATGAAAGTGTGTCATGGTTTTAAAGGAATCGAAGTGAATTCAAGATCAAAATGGTTGGGTTCTGGATTAAAAACAAGGAAAACCAGAGAAAATCACCAGAATAGCGAGACAAACCTGGCCTTTCAGGCAGAACTTTCTAGGCCCGTCATACATTCCTTCACCAGGACAAGTGGGCATCCAAACAACCCCGCAATTCAAAACTCAAGTTGTTAAAAAAAATAGCATTTTCTCCAAGAGTGGGTGTCCAAAAACAACTTGGACACCGATCTGTAATCGACTCTCGGCTGAAACTGAACTGAGAATAAATGACCTGTTGAAGAAGATATTAACTTACTCAAGAAAATGAAATGGACGAGCTATACCCTTGAGAATCAATTTTGTGATCTGAGTACTCTTTGGGAGAAGTTACAATCACATAGATGAACATGACAGATGTCACCTATTTGCAAAACAGTTGCTCAAAAGAGGAAAGACCATAAACCTAACCACCTTTCTTTTTAATCTGGTCGATGCAATTTTATTGACTGTTATTTCTGATTGTTACATCTGTAAAGCGTTAGAGCACAGTATGCTTTCGTCAGAAAATCATATGAAAAGTGCTATAAACTGAAACTAAAAGATAACAATTAAAAGGTTCAAAAAACGGGATAAAAACTACTGTGGTACTTTTAAAAATGAACTAGAAACAGTTTATCTCTTGCTCTAACCCTAACTTCTACATAATCATTGCGGCTTATGTTTGTAATTATCAGGAAAAAATCACAAGGCTTATTTGTTTTTCCCAGGGAGCTAGCCGATGATTTCTCTCCACTAACTTGAACTAGAGCTTCTAAGAACCGTACTGAGCTTATGAGATGCAAAATCTTAATGTGGGCTCAAATTTAGTCGGCCGGTCTCTCTTAGAAACAGACGCAGTCGTCGATAGAAGAAACGTTCAGACTCTTTCCTCCAGTAGTGTTAAAGGAATGCCATTTCCTCGAGCGTGGGCGACAGTAGGTGGGGTCCTTCAAGCTGGACACGAATAACCATGAAGATTTAGCGCTGTTCAACCTGAAACAAGACGAATGATCAAATTCTAGAAACCAAGAAAATAAAGTTAGCTTGAAATGTAAGTCATGTTTTATCAAAGTTATTGCCGCTCTCATGTATACCGCCCTCAGCCATGGCCGGAGAGTTAGAACAAGAAATAATTACTTCTGTTGTAAACGGTCATTTCTGAAAATGTATGTGGAAACGTCAAGTTAGATGTTTATTAGTTTTATTTTTGTTTTCCAACAGTACGTATTATTTTCATGTTTATCACCGCAGTTAAGCACACAAAGTGCAGGATGAAGATCATCATCATCATGTCTTCTCTTGATAGTGGTGTTGATGATGATGACCGGAATGTTGCGATACGGACCGCTAAGATGGGCGAATAATTTTTTCACAACGCACAAGAAAGTAGGATGCTAACTTTAACACACGCATTTACCGAGAAAGGATCGCAGGGAGGCATTGATTTATCAGCAGGAAAGGAGCAATAAAATTAAGCTAGCTTACGCGGTCTGTGAGAATATTTATTTCGTTGTTCAAACCAATATTCAGTTTCCCAATACGGGCATTGCGCTACCTCAGTAACCTGGTGGAATCTTACCCTAGCCATTTCTTACGTAACATAGTAAGAATAAATCCGGTACGTCGCTCTGAATTGTAGGTAGGTCGAAATGTTGAGATAAAATATCAATGTGACAAGTTAGGGTTTACAAGACTTAAAAACTAAAACTTCACATCCCAGTTGTTCAAAGCCTGATGAAGCTAACCCAGGTTAGCAAGAATTTTTATTTCCGTTTTGTAACTTTTTTGGTGACGTGTTCTGTTTGTATTGTTTGCCCTTCCGTTTTAAGCTGTAGTAATCTCAAACTACACCAAACATTAGAGGTGAAAAACATTTTTAAATGAGAAATCGTAATGCTTCGGTTAAAAAGTTTAACCCTGGGTTAACGTCAACCGACTTTCGAACAACCCGACCCTGGTGAAAAAAACTTACAACTGGAAAATTATTTTAGCACTAATTCTGTAATGAGTTTTCAGTTCGAGAAAAACTTATTTTAATTTCTGAGCGCATTTTGTTTTAGTTTGAAACGTTTGACAACAAAGGCTGTTAACAATGTTGTTAAAAAGCTCCTCGACAAGACTCAGGTCACAACAATTTTTCTTAGAGATTTGTATGGACACGCCATGTTGGTACCCATCCGGATTGGCTTCAACATCGCGGCCGGAAACCAACAAAAACATCTGGCAGTTTTGCCATAAAGGGTAAATTTATCTCTCGACGAACTCAAGAACTTTAAAATAATACTTTTTCTAATACATGAAGTGTTCAGATAGCCAAATTCCCCGAAATAAGTCACTTTTTTAATCAACATGGCAGCTCTCTCGGCCGTCATGTAAATGCCGCGTCACGTAAACGCTCAGAAACTCAAGCGTAGTCTATCACAAAACCAAGGACCCATTCAGAGCGAAAATTTGTCTCAAAAGTAGTCTCAGCTGCTCTTATACATCATGGAAGTAAAATCTCGGGATGATCAATAGTTTTCTTGTTTGAATTTTAATGAAGTGCCCCAATATCCCAATTTTGGCGTCTAGTAAACGGATTTGCGTCTTGCTTACACTTTCGTCGGGATGATTTCTCTTCTCTTGCCAGTCTTGCAATATGTATTCTAATGGCCTGTACTTTTCAACCGTTAGTCTGGAAAGGCCTTTATGCTATTACTTCTGTATGTCCTACATGAAACTGACACCTTCAGGGAGATTTGCGATGCTTACATATTAAATTGCATTTTGGCATGTGATCTATGATTGATAGATCGATTGATCGATTGATTGATTGATTGATTGATTAATTGATTGATTGATTGACCATCTGACTGACTCACTGACTGATAGATAATTGTTTGATTAAGTGATTAATTGACGATTGATTGATTGATTGATTGACTGATTGATTGATTGATTGCTTGATTGATTGACATGAAGGTGATAACTTTTACATTCCTGTGACAAGTGAGTCTTACTTTTCCCTTTACATTACCTCGAATTGGTAGTCTCCAAGGGACAGGTATCGCCAATACATCTACCAAGATCAATGACCTGAAACACAATATACTAAGTCTGAAAAGAACAGTGATTAAACAGCTGATTACCTTCCCTTGTTTAGCTATATGTCGCTGACCATTGATAAATTGGACTTTATATCTCGACTAAGCGCTCAGCGTGCAACAAAGCCATGTGGGTGGCTGTTGCGCTGTATCGTGCTTTTAACTTGAATAGGCAGTCCTTCAAAAGCCCGCGAGCGAATAAAACTATGAAGAGTTTTCATTTACTAAAAGCCTGATTGATATTCCACCTTAGTTCGTACTGCTGTGTTTCCTCGGAAGTCCGTGTACTGTTCGGGAAATCCCTCAAATGATGACAAACGGTAACAGTGCGGTACCACGCATGAACACTCCTCAACAGTGTCAAGGCTGTCAACCCCTATTAGAAAACAACACAAAGCAATGAATTTAACTCTTGCTTCACTTTTAAGTAAAAAAAGTTTCTTGAAAGACTTTCGTAGGAAAACGTTATAAAATAAAGTGCAATGTGAAACCACAAATTACACATCAATCATTAACTTCCCCATTGAGACCTAAGTATATCGTGATAATTTTCTGTTGTTTTGTTATAAATTCGTTTGTGTTGGATCACACATTTGGGACAGTGCATATTTGACCATTTGATTGAAATTTATCACGTGATTTTCGTATACATGATACATTTTCGATAGGCATTTTATGGAAACAATAAATCCGAATTCAAAACAATATTTGCGATATTCTATTCACGATAACGTACCGAGTGTTGGTGTTATATTTTTTATGGCTGGATATTGGAGCGATTCACACAAAATGTCATGGTTTCCATAGAAACATTCAGATCTCTGCTGTGCAACATACCGTTTGGTGATGAAATGGCTTTCGTCTTTTTCACTGTTGCTACGCATGCGTTATTTTCGATGCACACTCCGCCACACATTCCAACATCAACCGTAGTCTCGTACACAGTCCCCTTGTAATAAGTGACCATGCGCGGAAGCCGCTGGCAAGAGGAACTAGCTGACTGACATTTGTGAATCGTTTCTATCTCAACTATTATGCTGGAAATCACCAAAAGACGTTGCTTGGTTGTTTCATACGGCACACAAATACCTTCCTGTAACCGACAACAACGTATGTAAATATGACGTATGTAAAGTTTGAGAATATGACTTTTCTGGCAGTAACAGAGGCATGCTAGATAAAAGAAACTCCGAGTTCTCTAGCTAGGAGTCAAACCTAAGAACTTTGGTTTTATCAACTGGGTTGACAATGTGAATTGGCCACTATAAAGAGATTCGAAAGCTAACGTTTCGAGCGTTAGCTCTTCGTCGGAGCGAATCCAACGAACTGCTAACGCTCGAAACGTCAGCTTCGAATTTCTTTACGGCGGCCAATCTACATTACTAACCCGCCAGTTAATAAAACCAAATTATCTTGTAATCTTCCCCAATGACCAGGACCACAGTTTCTTTAGAAACGTACCCCTTTAAACCTAAGAACTTCTTCTTACTAGACCAGGTGCTCTACTACTGAGCTTTTGTAAACCGTTCTACAAATCAAAAATATCTGTAAATTGATTGCTATATCAAAACCTTATTATACG
This sequence comes from Platygyra sinensis, assembly GCA_019787425.1. Classification (NCBI taxonomy): domain Eukaryota; kingdom Metazoa; phylum Cnidaria; class Anthozoa; order Scleractinia; family Merulinidae; genus Platygyra; species Platygyra sinensis. Next base: position 10,818 of record JAHPZR010038142.1, on the reverse strand, counting down.
CGTTCACGATAATCATTGTTGTTTTAGTTTTATTTTACAAAAACTTTTGCAATACTGTCTGTATTTATGGTCATGTGATTAAAACCAGTTGTTGTTGTTGTTGTAGAATGAGATGTAAACAAGGGCTGTGACAAACAAAAAGACACTCGAACTAAGTGGCTATTTTAATTAGCTTTTCCTGAAAGTTGAAACCCAATCGCTGTTCTAGAAACCTTGGCCAAGGAGACATGCATACGACCATGCAAAGTATGCCCTGATTGAGTTGAATTTTCCTCGGATGATTTCAGTTGCTCGCGTCTTATAATTTACACGGTGAGCGGCGGTCTCGGAGTTCAAAAGCTGGCGGTCAATGAAAGCGTCTCACAGAATACACACTACGAGTGGCCACTCCTGATATTTATTTCTTTTTACCGTGGACTTTCCCTTCACGCATTGTCCGACGTCCCTTCGTGTTGGCAGTGGAACACCACCCTTAGCATTTGCTGTGAAATAAAAAGAAGTATGCTTCAGTAAATGTAAAAACCCGACTGATAAAATGTGTGTATATATATATATACTAGAATTCGAAGTCACTTTCCCTTTGATCAGCAACAAAAAATACCCAATGTTACTGCAACATGTTCGAGCTATCTCAGTCTGAGTGGCCTATTCGGGTTGAGGTTAATCTTATCTTGTTAAAACCAGAGCCAAGAACTCACACCATTCCAAGTAACTCTGCTTTTACTTCATCATGTGGTTAATATGGTTAGTGAGCTCTTGATATCCGACATAGACTACGCCGGGTAGTCCCTCGTTAGCTTAATCCGTCGAGCGAGACCGAAAATAAGAAACTGGTATTTTTTCTTTCACATGACGCATGACGCACTAAGCGGAAGTCTCTACGTCTGCCACTGTTGATCTCCTTGCTATCGCAAGGAGAAGATTGATGTGGTTACTTATCGTAAGTCAAATTATTGTTTAATCGGCGTACCCTCTTATCCTTTTAATCTTTTTTATTAGAATATCGGGGTTGAAAATAACGAAATCTTAAAAAATGTATAGTTGCTATTGTTGGACATGAATCACTACATGCTTGAGCCGAGTCACACGACCCCCCTCGTGTGAGAGCATTGCACTGGTAACGCGAAGGTCGTGGGTTCAATCCCGTTCAAAGCCTGAATTTTTTTTCAGGTAATTTTTCCAGTTATGTTATGGCTGCACTCGCATCTATCGTGTTAATGTAGTCAAGGCTGAGACTTTGTTAAGAAAGTGTTTTTGCAGTGATAGAAAATAGAATGCAGTAAAACCACCTTGTTTTAAAATGAACATCTTTTCCCCACTGGAACTGAGTATGATGTAGGACGCTACAGGACAGCATACAGGTGTATTTGATAGTTTATTTCCTGATAACATTCGCTTTATTTAACGTAATTCCCCTGAAATAAAACTGACAATAGATTTTCGTTCAACCTTTGCCCACTGAATATTTATCATATAAGAACTTCAATTTTGAAATAAAAAAAGGGGGTGCCCATACTCATTAAGGAGCACTGGGGCATTGAAAATGACCCATTTTGGCATTATTTAAAGCTTATTACAAGAACGCATTCCCTGTAATAATTGTAAATTTTGTGACCGAGACTCATGAGAACACGCATTAAACTGGAGTCAATGCATTGTATCGGACACAAATAAACTTTTTAAGTTTGATTTAGACAGAAAGCTGAATTCTTGATTAAAATTTCAACCAAATTTCTTGACATGGTTACCATAGGGCAAAATAGAAAAAACCACAGTTTACTTGCTATTTTCGTTATTTATTCAATTTTCAGCAATAGGAATCAGATCAGTCTTTTCTCAAGCAAAGTTTATGATAAGTTGATTACAATGACTGAAAAAAAAGTTGGGGTGCCCGTGCTCGTTGGTGAGCTATAGCCATTTTTCAACTGACTGCGGTCAATATCAAGGCAAATCCGCCATGTTTTCAATGTGCGCGTGCACGCGGGCGCGCTAAATGACGCCATAAATTATGCGCAGAAAGGATGCGCAGTGCAATTGTGAGGAATAACCTTAACTAAAATAAATATACTTTATTCCGTAATCGGAGATAACTGACACTTTTACTTTTAGCCCGAAGTCCACAGAAACTGAAAAGGATATCCAGCTTTGGGATGAAAAGTATATATATTCTAATATGAAAAAAGAGTGAGTGTACGACTTGTATTAAATTCACCCATTGAGAAAAACAAAAAAAAGCAAGGAGATCAACAGTGGCAGACGTAGAGACTTCCGCTTAGTGCGTCATGCGTCATGTGAAAGAAAAAATACCAGTTTCTTATTTTCGGTCTCGCTCGACGGATTAAGCTAACGAGGGACTACCCGGCGTAGTCTATGTCGGATATCAAGAGCTCACTAACCATATTAACCACATGATGAAGTAAAAGCAGAGTTACTTGGAATGGTGTGAGTTCTTGGCTCTGGTTTTAACAAGATAAGATTAACCTCAACCCGAATAGGCCACTCAGACTGAGATAGCTCGAACATGTTGCAGTAACATTGGGTATTTTTTGTTGCTGATCAAAGGGAAAGTGACTTCGAATTCTAGTATATATATATATACACACATTTTATCAGTCGGGTTTTTACATTTACTGAAGCATACTTCTTTTTATTTCACAGCAAATGCTAAGGGTGGTGTTCCACTGCCAACACGAAGGGACGTCGGACAATGCGTGAAGGGAAAGTCCACGGTAAAAAGAAATAAATATCAGGAGTGGCCACTCGTAGTGTGTATTCTGTGAGACGCTTTCATTGACCGCCAGCTTTTGAACTCCGAGACCGCCGCTCACCGTGTAAATTATAAGACGCGAGCAACTGAAATCATCCGAGGAAAATTCAACTCAATCAGGGCATACTTTGCATGGTCGTATGCATGTCTCCTTGGCCAAGGTTTCTAGAACAGCGATTGGGTTTCAACTTTCAGGAAAAGCTAATTAAAATAGCCACTTAGTTCGAGTGTCTTTTTGTTTGTCACAGCCCTTGTTTACATCTCATTCTACAACAACAACAACAACTGGTTTTAATCACATGACCATAAATACAGACAGTATTGCAAAAGTTTTTGTAAAATAAAACTAAAACAACAATGATTATCGTGAACGCGTATAATAAGGTTTTGATATAGCAATCAATTTACAGATATTTTTGATTTGTAGAACGGTTTACAAAAGCTCAGTAGTAGAGCACCTGGTCTAGTAAGAAGAAGTTCTTAGGTTTAAAGGGGTACGTTTCTAAAGAAACTGTGGTCCTGGTCATTGGGGAAGATTACAAGATAATTTGGTTTTATTAACTGGCGGGTTAGTAATGTAGATTGGCCGCCGTAAAGAAATTCGAAGCTGACGTTTCGAGCGTTAGCAGTTCGTTGGATTCGCTCCGACGAAGAGCTAACGCTCGAAACGTTAGCTTTCGAATCTCTTTATAGTGGCCAATTCACATTGTCAACCCAGTTGATAAAACCAAAGTTCTTAGGTTTGACTCCTAGCTAGAGAACTCGGAGTTTCTTTTATCTAGCATGCCTCTGTTACTGCCAGAAAAGTCATATTCTCAAACTTTACATACGTCATATTTACATACGTTGTTGTCGGTTACAGGAAGGTATTTGTGTGCCGTATGAAACAACCAAGCAACGTCTTTTGGTGATTTCCAGCATAATAGTTGAGATAGAAACGATTCACAAATGTCAGTCAGCTAGTTCCTCTTGCCAGCGGCTTCCGCGCATGGTCACTTATTACAAGGGGACTGTGTACGAGACTACGGTTGATGTTGGAATGTGTGGCGGAGTGTGCATCGAAAATAACGCATGCGTAGCAACAGTGAAAAAGACGAAAGCCATTTCATCACCAAACGGTATGTTGCACAGCAGAGATCTGAATGTTTCTATGGAAACCATGACATTTTGTGTGAATCGCTCCAATATCCAGCCATAAAAAATATAACACCAACACTCGGTACGTTATCGTGAATAGAATATCGCAAATATTGTTTTGAATTCGGATTTATTGTTTCCATAAAATGCCTATCGAAAATGTATCATGTATACGAAAATCACGTGATAAATTTCAATCAAATGGTCAAATATGCACTGTCCCAAATGTGTGATCCAACACAAACGAATTTATAACAAAACAACAGAAAATTATCACGATATACTTAGGTCTCAATGGGGAAGTTAATGATTGATGTGTAATTTGTGGTTTCACATTGCACTTTATTTTATAACGTTTTCCTACGAAAGTCTTTCAAGAAACTTTTTTTACTTAAAAGTGAAGCAAGAGTTAAATTCATTGCTTTGTGTTGTTTTCTAATAGGGGTTGACAGCCTTGACACTGTTGAGGAGTGTTCATGCGTGGTACCGCACTGTTACCGTTTGTCATCATTTGAGGGATTTCCCGAACAGTACACGGACTTCCGAGGAAACACAGCAGTACGAACTAAGGTGGAATATCAATCAGGCTTTTAGTAAATGAAAACTCTTCATAGTTTTATTCGCTCGCGGGCTTTTGAAGGACTGCCTATTCAAGTTAAAAGCACGATACAGCGCAACAGCCACCCACATGGCTTTGTTGCACGCTGAGCGCTTAGTCGAGATATAAAGTCCAATTTATCAATGGTCAGCGACATATAGCTAAACAAGGGAAGGTAATCAGCTGTTTAATCACTGTTCTTTTCAGACTTAGTATATTGTGTTTCAGGTCATTGATCTTGGTAGATGTATTGGCGATACCTGTCCCTTGGAGACTACCAATTCGAGGTAATGTAAAGGGAAAAGTAAGACTCACTTGTCACAGGAATGTAAAAGTTATCACCTTCATGTCAATCAATCAAGCAATCAATCAATCAATCAGTCAATCAATCAATCAATCAATCGTCAATTAATCACTTAATCAAACAATTATCTATCAGTCAGTGAGTCAGTCAGATGGTCAATCAATCAATCAATTAATCAATCAATCAATCAATCAATCGATCAATCGATCTATCAATCATAGATCACATGCCAAAATGCAATTTAATATGTAAGCATCGCAAATCTCCCTGAAGGTGTCAGTTTCATGTAGGACATACAGAAGTAATAGCATAAAGGCCTTTCCAGACTAACGGTTGAAAAGTACAGGCCATTAGAATACATATTGCAAGACTGGCAAGAGAAGAGAAATCATCCCGACGAAAGTGTAAGCAAGACGCAAATCCGTTTACTAGACGCCAAAATTGGGATATTGGGGCACTTCATTAAAATTCAAACAAGAAAACTATTGATCATCCCGAGATTTTACTTCCATGATGTATAAGAGCAGCTGAAGACTACTTTTGAGACAAATTTTCGCTCTGAATGGGTCCTTGGTTTTGTGATAGACTACGCTTGAGTTTCTGAGCGTTTACGTGACGCGGCATTTACATGACGGCCGAGAGAGCTGCCATGTTGATTAAAAAAGTGACTTATTTCGGGGAATTTGGCTATCTGAACACTTCATGTATTAGAAAAAGTATTATTTTAAAGTTCTTGAGTTCGTCGAGAGATAAATTTACCCTTTATGGCAAAACTGCCAGATGTTTTTGTTGGTTTCCGGCCGCGATGTTGAAGCCAATCCGGATGGGTACCAACATGGCGTGTCCATACAAATCTCTAAGAAAAATTGTTGTGACCTGAGTCTTGTCGAGGAGCTTTTTAACAACATTGTTAACAGCCTTTGTTGTCAAACGTTTCAAACTAAAACAAAATGCGCTCAGAAATTAAAATAAGTTTTTCTCGAACTGAAAACTCATTACAGAATTAGTGCTAAAATAATTTTCCAGTTGTAAGTTTTTTTCACCAGGGTCGGGTTGTTCGAAAGTCGGTTGACGTTAACCCAGGGTTAAACTTTTTAACCGAAGCATTACGATTTCTCATTTAAAAATGTTTTTCACCTCTAATGTTTGGTGTAGTTTGAGATTACTACAGCTTAAAACGGAAGGGCAAACAATACAAACAGAACACGTCACCAAAAAAGTTACAAAACGGAAATAAAAATTCTTGCTAACCTGGGTTAGCTTCATCAGGCTTTGAACAACTGGGATGTGAAGTTTTAGTTTTTAAGTCTTGTAAACCCTAACTTGTCACATTGATATTTTATCTCAACATTTCGACCTACCTACAATTCAGAGCGACGTACCGGATTTATTCTTACTATGTTACGTAAGAAATGGCTAGGGTAAGATTCCACCAGGTTACTGAGGTAGCGCAATGCCCGTATTGGGAAACTGAATATTGGTTTGAACAACGAAATAAATATTCTCACAGACCGCGTAAGCTAGCTTAATTTTATTGCTCCTTTCCTGCTGATAAATCAATGCCTCCCTGCGATCCTTTCTCGGTAAATGCGTGTGTTAAAGTTAGCATCCTACTTTCTTGTGCGTTGTGAAAAAATTATTCGCCCATCTTAGCGGTCCGTATCGCAACATTCCGGTCATCATCATCAACACCACTATCAAGAGAAGACATGATGATGATGATCTTCATCCTGCACTTTGTGTGCTTAACTGCGGTGATAAACATGAAAATAAAACGTACTGTTGGAAAACAAAAATAAAACTAATAAAACATCTAACTTGACGTTTCCACATACATTTTCAGAAATGACCGTTTACAACAGAAGTAATTATTTCTTGTTCTAACTCTCCGGCCATGGCTGGGGGCGGTATACATGAGAGCGGCAATAACTTTGATAAAACATGACTTACATTTCAAGCTAACTTTATTTTCTTGGTTTCTAGAATTTGATCATTCGTCTTGTTTCAGGTTGAACAGCGCTAAATCTTCATGGTTATTCGTGTCCAGCTTGAAGGACCCCACCTACTGTCGCCCACGCTCGAGGAAATGGCATTCCTTTAACACTACTGGAGGAAAGAGTCTGAACGTTTCTTCTATCGACGACTGCGTCTGTTTCTAAGAGAGACCGGCCGACTAAATTTGAGCCCACATTAAGATTTTGCATCTCATAAGCTCAGTACGGTTCTTAGAAGCTCTAGTTCAAGTTAGTGGAGAGAAATCATCGGCTAGCTCCCTGGGAAAAACAAATAAGCCTTGTGATTTTTTCCTGATAATTACAAACATAAGCCGCAATGATTATGTAGAAGTTAGGGTTAGAGCAAGAGATAAACTGTTTCTAGTTCATTTTTAAAAGTACCACAGTAGTTTTTATCCCGTTTTTTGAACCTTTTAATTGTTATCTTTTAGTTTCAGTTTATAGCACTTTTCATATGATTTTCTGACGAAAGCATACTGTGCTCTAACGCTTTACAGATGTAACAATCAGAAATAACAGTCAATAAAATTGCATCGACCAGATTAAAAAGAAAGGTGGTTAGGTTTATGGTCTTTCCTCTTTTGAGCAACTGTTTTGCAAATAGGTGACATCTGTCATGTTCATCTATGTGATTGTAACTTCTCCCAAAGAGTACTCAGATCACAAAATTGATTCTCAAGGGTATAGCTCGTCCATTTCATTTTCTTGAGTAAGTTAATATCTTCTTCAACAGGTCATTTATTCTCAGTTCAGTTTCAGCCGAGAGTCGATTACAGATCGGTGTCCAAGTTGTTTTTGGACACCCACTCTTGGAGAAAATGCTATTTTTTTTAACAACTTGAGTTTTGAATTGCGGGGTTGTTTGGATGCCCACTTGTCCTGGTGAAGGAATGTATGACGGGCCTAGAAAGTTCTGCCTGAAAGGCCAGGTTTGTCTCGCTATTCTGGTGATTTTCTCTGGTTTTCCTTGTTTTTAATCCAGAACCCAACCATTTTGATCTTGAATTCACTTCGATTCCTTTAAAACCATGACACACTTTCATGAAATAGAAAACATGTACTGTTTTATAGAAACACGAGTGGAAGTTTGGGAAAACGAGAAATGCTGCGCGAACACGAGCCGTGACGAAATTTGTTCTAAAAATTCTAAAAGTAGAAAAATTGTCCCATATCATGGATGCTCGCGGATCCCAAGACTTACGGTCTCCGCACCTGATTATGGCTCCTGTCTAAACTTGGGAACTTATTACAACGCTGGTCAGAAACAGGGTTTTGATTTAAGAGTCAGGTCATAAATATGGTTTCAAATTTTTGGTCAGGTCATAAATAGGGTAGGGAATATTGCAGATTTTAATCAGAAATAGGGTAAGGGTTTTGGGAAGCGTGCCGCACACCCCCACCCAATTTTTCAGGGAATACCACCCGGGCATGTTACTGAGCTAGCGTAATGCCCGTATTGGGAACATATCGGTTTGAAGAACGAAATCAATACAGACCCCGTAAGCTAGCTTTATTATATTGCTCTTTTCCTGTTGATAAATTTATGCCTCCCTACGATCCTTTCTCTGTAAATGCGTGCGCAAAAGTTAGCATCCTACTTTTTTGTGCTGAAAAATCTGCGCGTTCTGAAAAAATTATTCGCTTACCTCGACTTGAAACCTCGATCGGGAAACATTGAGATTATCAGGAAACAAAACTCGCTGTTACCAAATGGACCAGTAAATTAAGTGAGTTATTATATAGCAAACCGGTGGAAAAACGCCCTGAAATTCCAGCGACAGCATCAGGCCACCTTCAACTGCATGCTCTGATCACGTGAAACAGCAGTCAACATTTCGCAGGGTATCAGTGACTTGTTTCCCGTTTGAAATCATGACGTCAAAGTTTTCGCAATGTTGCCCGTTCAGTAAACTTATCAAATTGACGTCGGTCTCTCATGCATCTGTCCTGTAATTGATCAAGAATTTTGTAATAACATTGTCAAAGTAGCTGTGGATCCACGACGCGATAGCCAAGTGGATCCGCAGTGTTATGACGAAATTCATTGTCTATAACAGGACGGACGTATGAAAAATTGACGTCCATTTGTTTTTTGTACAATGACAAACTGTCAAATTGTTCGCTCTCGCTCGTTGCCGCATCGCATAAATTATAAATTCATGTGTCTGTCTGCCTATTGACAATAAAAATTAACTTACGGGTGCACGAGAATTTGTGCTGTTATCGTAAAGTTTTACTGTTAGATGTCATGTGAACATGAACTAGCCAATGAATGGGCGCGCAGTGGCGGGAAAAACGCCAGCTATATAACAACATGTGTTTTCGCTTTCTGTTTTCGGTAAGCGACCCGTGAACATAGTCACGTATGATCGTTAGAAAATCTTATACCAAAGTGAAAAAAAACTTCAGTTTTTAATAATGCTTACCGGACTGATAGATAAGAACAGATAACATACAAAGAAGATGTAGGTTTTTCGGTTCCGTTTAGATTTTGATCAGAGGATTTCAATTAACAAGAGGCACATTGACAAGTACACTCTATTGTACATTTCCGAAAATTGTTGCACGTGAAAAAAAAACAAACAAAACAAGCAATCAATCAAGCACCTTAGCTTCTATTTCGGCCTAATTTTAAGTCCAGCAATGGGCTTAGTTGCTTATTTTTCTCGTAAGCGACCACTTTGTCTTGCACCAAGGGTGGTAACTTACGAGAGAGTTGACTGCATTAATAACAGCACTTGCCAAGAGCTTCATTTTGAAGTCATATCATGTTCTTCCTACATGTACATGTTAATTTCTATTAGTTTTCCAGCTCTCAGGGACTTGAGTACCTTTATAACTTGTTCACTGGACGCCTGTGAAATGAAAAGAAATATAAAGTGATTCTTTTCAGGTGAACTGAAAATAACTGTGACAATTACAAAGCTAATTATTTCTTGTACTTCCATTCTTGGATACCAATATTTTAATACAAATTACCTAGAATGTATTGCTCAAAAAAACCTTCCTACCCCTTACACAGGAAATTGAATTTCCCCCCCCCCCCCCTTCAATCCCTTTGGAAATTCCAGTTTACCTTTGTACTTCCTGTTAAAACTATGGCCTTGAAACCACCTTTTGCTTAGGGAGAGGGGTTAATACATATTTCCAGGAAACAAAATAAACCAGTGCAAGTAGGATTCTTCTAAAGTGCAGGCAGGCGTTGATATGCCACTAGTGACTACTATTTTTCAAAATGTTGATCCTGCTGAATTCATGGACAAAATTACTGGCCTAGGAAGAACGTGATTAAACTCAGATTCACTGGATAGGTAATCAAAAAAGACCTTCTTTTTGCTAACTACCTGATGAATTGAGTGCAGCATTGGACTCTTTAGAAGGAACTGAAAGGCTTCCACTGACTGTGAATCTACATGCGATGACTCTGTGAAGCACACAAACAATGCAGCAGGCATGCTGTGGATCTGGCAGTACTGTAAAACTAAACAAGAAAGATTGCTGTGAGTTTTCTATGAAATGAATGCTTTCTATTCTTGTACAAGATCATTGAAAATCAGTCGGGGTAACATGAGAAATGCAGACTGCAGACTGTGAACTGCACACCATGGAAAATGACGACTCACCTGACGACTGCAGGCCAGGGGTAAAATGCAGACTGCAAACTGAAGACTTTTTCACTATATTGTGATACCATTTCTATCACTGAGAGCTAACTGTAAACAGTCTAACAGGAGCATTATTCAGGCTAACCAGAGTTATATTCAGACTGACTGGAGTGATATTTAGGCTAACCGGAGTGCAGACTTTTCTCTGTGATCAGCCTGAATAATCTTGTTTACAGTTAGCACTTGATAATGAAATAAACACGAAAGTTTCTTCTCTATAGTCTACAGTCTGTGTTTTAACCCTGATCTGCAGTCTGCAGTCTGCAGTCTGCAGTCTGACCAAATTGAAAACTGATTCTTGACTACCACATTAGTCAAATGTTGAATGTATT